>JBCEZY010000045.1:1377396-1387603 GCA_039654445.1 Cataglyphis savignyi
TATTAATTACATTATTCTTGCGGTCTTGCGATTGACTGAAACCTTCGCATCGTGAATGCAATAATTTCGAAAACGTAATAACGTATAACACATGCGTGCCATTTGCTGACTCATATAAGCATCGTGTCTGCAGATATATATATCTTTACATGTATATGTTATATGTCAAACATAAAATTAAATAAAAACTAAAATTTTTTTATTTTCTGATTTTATATTAATTTATAATTGTCGCATAAATTTTACAATTTTTAATTTTTTTGTATAAATTTATAATTTTTATATAAGTTTTCCATAATTTAATATTTTTTATAATATAATTTATAATTTTTTTGTTTTATATTATTTTTTATTAACTTTTTTAGAATATATATGATTATTAGAATATATATAAGTTATTGTTTATTTTATATCATTTTACATAATTTTTATAATAAATGCATCTCAAAGCATTATATGTGTGTATATTATTACAATTGTGTGCACTTTGTTAATAAAGTAAATAGAAATAACTATTTTAGCTATATTACTTTATTTATATTGCAATTCATTAATTTCATTTTTCTTAATATTGAAAATAGTCCAGTCATTTGGTACTGAAAAAGGACTTTACCTGGAAAGTTTGCCGGGAGTTTTGATTTTTACCAGTTTTATAAATTTCAAGGTGTTCTTTTCGAATTTTTATTTTGCGACTTTATATCTTTGCATATTGAATATCTTTGTATATTGAAAAAATGGCGCTCAAAAACGGGAATATTTTTTCAAAAATATCTCCTTCCCAGTTTCATTTTTCATTAAAAATAGTTATGTAATAAATTAAACTAGATAAAATTTACTACTATTTATATTTGTATATTTTTTTGTAAAATAAATAGTTTTAGCATACGAGCGCCGTAAATTCTACTTCAATACGTATATTGACAAAAAAAACATATTTCCACACCACCATAAATTAGAGTATGTGGCGCGTCTTTTTCTGTGATATCCATAATAGGCCTAATTCACTAATGCACTAATAATGTTTTAGTATATGCTACTATAGTATATACACTAATAATTTAGTGCATTGTCATTCTCTTTACTGTTCCTGATGGACCAGGTTCTGCGAATTTTTCGTGAAAATCGAACAAAACTTCTGTGGAAGAAATAGAAATTTCTTTCACAGAATCAGCGATAGGAATCTCTTCTATCAATATATAGAATCAACTTCTGTTTCGATTTTATTCGATTATAAATTTGCTCGAGAATGGTTTCACTTTCTTTCTCTTCATCGCTGTCTTGAAATTGAATTTATACATTGTCACAGGCACCATTGCAATTCGTGCAAATAATGAAATATTTTAGATCTTTTATCTTTACCTGCAATGAAAAACTCATGTCTATACGCGCAGTAAATAATTTCTTATTAATACACGTATTGCTCGGATTTTGTCCACCATTATAGTCCTGAAATTCAATTCAAGAAAAATATGTCTATCATCAATTCATTGGTTTATTAGGTTTCATAGGTTATGCAATACACACACACAAACACACAATCATTATTCTGAAAGTTGAATGGGTGAAATCATTTGTGATCGCGTAATAAAATATCCATTTTTGAAATCTGTTGAAGCTAAAATACTGCTTTAAAGAGAGTTGTTGCCATGAGAACTTTTGATCAGGATAACATGAACAACATTTCCCAAAGTTACAGACAAATTCGCCGAGAACCCATTTTCATAGGTTTGTGCGGGGTTCTTTAAATAACTACTATTTTGTACAATAGTATTTTTTTATTAAAATAGGACTATTTTGAATAAAATTAAAATGACAATTCTGTAGAGCAGTTTTTGAGTGGCACCCGTTTGATCACGTTAATATTGATCATGGTCCCGTTTGACCACGTTGAAATTGACCACGTTACGAATAGCCACGTTGATATCGACCACGCTGCAATTAAACACGATTGACCACGGTCCTGATTAACCACGTTGATACTAACCACGTTACAATTGACCAAGGACTTACGATTGACCACGGATTGTGCACAGGAAACACGCCCGCGTGCGCACACACACACACCGTGAGGGGGGGGGGGTGCAAGGGGGTCCTTCGGCCCCCCTTCCAAACCCGCCGATAGGCTTGGTGGACTTCGCTTTATTACAACGTGGTCAATCGGGACCGTGGTCCAATTGTAACGTGGTTAATATCAACGTGGTCAATCGGGACCGTGGTCAATCGGGACCGTGGTCAATCGGGACCGTGGTCAATCGGGACTGTGGTTAATCGGGACCATGGTCAATCGGGACCGTGGTCACTTGCAACCGTGGTCAATCGGGACCGTGGTCAATCGGGACCGTGGTCAATCGGGAGAGTGTTTAATTGCGATTGGCCTTCACTTGGACAATAGAATTGGAAATAGGCACGTTTCAAATGGACACGAGACTTTGCATACGGTTCAATTGGACACAGTGCATTTGGACACAGTAATTTTGGACACACGCACGTGCCTGCATATGAACGGTGTCCAAATGAATAGTGTGAGCGGTGTCCAAGTAAACAATGCATATTTTCGTACGTGTTCAAAAGCTACTGTGTAAAAAATTACTGTATCCAAATGCACTGTGTCCAAGTGCGCCGCTCTCTTTAATTGCAACGTGGTCAATATCAACGTGATCAATTTCAACATGGTCAATCAGGACCATGGTCAATATTAACGTGATCAAACGGGACGCTTCTAATTCTTTAGAAGCAGTTTTTTACTGTAATTTAAAAATAATACACAATTTTTTGTTTAACATTTTTTTTTACATTTTACGTGTACTTAGCGTCTTTTTTTATCTTTTCTTAAAAAGATAAATTTTTATAGGGATAGTAATTTTCCCGAATCATCATTTTGTGGCTAGATATGCGACTATCTAAACTCCTGTATATGTGTTTAGCACATGGTCTACTTTGTATGCACGTGCTCGGTGCGTGGGTTATATCACACGCGGCACGTAACCAGTGCGTGAGTTTTCGCTTCGCGCGCTGTATAATTCATACTGCATGCGCTCTCTATATTTTTTTTCTTCCACTTGTATTAAGTCTTTGGTTTGTTTATATTAATTCATCTCGTCCCTTCTTGTGATGTGGATATTCAGCACTCTTTCCACCGTTTCGGTGATCTATAGAGTGGTCCTGCAACTTTCTGATCTTCCATCCTGCACTATTTTTGATAGTCATCTTTTATTCTTAACAAATGGTCGTTCTATGCGCTTCTTCTCCTCCATATCCATCTAACTATATCCTGCGTTTTGCACTTGTCTCCAATTTCTCTGCTTGACCTTATCTCTCAATGTGAATCTCGCTATTCTTTTCAATACATCTCGGTTGTTCTGAGTTTTTCCTTGGTTTTGAATATTTCTGCTCGAATTTCTGCCGCGTTGTAATTATTGGTTGGACATGAGATTTGTATATTCGTACTTTCGCCTCCTTATCCATAAACTTATTTTATATCACGTCCCTCAGGCAATCAGCTATTTTTACTGCTTTGTTGGTTTCATCTCTTATCTTCTCTATTCTGTCTCGTCTTGGTGTGAGCTCTACCGCTAGATATCTTAAGGACATGACTTGCTTAATCACCTAGTTGTTCACGGCTAATTTGCAGAGAATCGTTCCTTTGTCGCGACTAGGGCTTTTGTTTTGGAGATCTCCATGTTGAATCGTGCTGTAGAGATGTAGAAACTATGCAGCATTCTTTCCAAGTCGTCCTCTTCTTTCGCTATGATTACAGCATCATGAGCGTAGCAGATTATTTTTATTGTTCCCTTATTCAATTTGTATTCTTGGCTCTTTACGTCTGCTATTATCCTATCCATGATGATGCTGAAGAGAAGTGAACTAAGTGAGTCTCCCTGATTTCTATTGAGTTTGGCATTTCTTCGCTCAGGTTGTCGTGTTGATTAGTATATACGTGGTGGTGTTTGTTTATGCTCTCTATATTGGATGATGGTAATTAACCGCTACATCTTTTATTTTTATTTTGTAGGTAACTTACTATTGGTTAATTTTATTAAAAATGCGCTGAAAAAACTCCGAAAAATGGGACTAAAACGTAAATATGCTTATTGCTTTATAATAAACTATTTTTGCTACTAATTATTACGCGTGATTCATGTTGCCCTTATTTTATTTATAGTATTAAGAGCTTATTATATCTTATACTATATCTTTATTTCTGTTTTAGTATAACAGCCGCTAGTCTCGGAGATAGTCCCCGGAGTGAGCGGGTTTCAATGACCACGGCGCGTCCTTAAGTTGCGGATAGAGGAACTGTCTCCTTGTCTCGGTTAGTGATAGAGGTTAGCTGCGAATAAACCGAATACGCAGTCGTAGACAGCTGATTGGAAATGACCTTCCTGTTCGAGGGTTGGGCATAGGTTTGATAAGCTCACACTGTAAAACGATTTTCAAGAAACAAAACCAAAGCATCATGGATTCTTCCGAGGTAAAATTTCAGTCCTGAGGTAAACTAATCCCACATTCGCCGATCTCCAGATGGAGACTATCTTGGGGAACCCATGCCGCATGAAGTCGAAAAGTGGGCGAGAAATCAAAGTAGGGACGTGAAACGTCCCTACGAAGAAGTCTTTATAGATTTAAAGCATTTTAATCGGTCGGGGAGATCAAGGAATATGAGATGGAAATCACAGCGTTGCAGGAAACAAGATGGACCGGGAAGGGTTTGTTTAGCGCGGACTCGTATATGCTTCAATATAAAGGATCGGAAATCCATAGTTTTGACATCGGTTTCATAATTAATAAGAGGATTCTCTCCGCGGAAAAAACATTAAATCTATGATAAATGAAAAATTAGGATTGTAACAATGCGCACATCGTTACCCGGCCGTCCACCCGCCGGACACCGCCACCCGATGACCATCGATCGGGCCAGTGCGCGTGAAATACCGCCGTCCCAGCAGTCACGGAACCTTAGAGCGAAGACGCTATGCGCCCCATCATATTATAAACCGGCGACCAAAAACAAACATTTGGTAAATATGTATTTATTTACAATTATATCACCGAGTTGGCACACCGTATGAGTCGCGCGCTCGGAAAACCGCTCCGACCGCTTCCGAATATTCCCGAGCCGCGAACAGGCTCAACCGAATTGTTGAAAAAACAATTATCGCGCCGACGCGATACCGCCGACACTGGGTATAAATAGGCGCTCTACCGGGTAAAAAGAACAGAACCTTCTTCGCTGTTCTGAAGTCGGCACGACGCTCAGAGCACCCCAAAGGACCTATACGCTTGAATAGCGAGATCGAAGTTGGGTGTCCTCCGCCTCTGCTGGGCTTTCCCAGCATCTCGCAAGACGAAGCGTTCCGACCAAATATCCGATCGTCCGGTAATACTTCTAGCGGGGGAAATTACCCGCCGGATGGATATTCCCGTCTGCCGGACGCTCTTATTCCGACCGCGAACCGCTCCCGCTACTTCCAGATAAATCGCAAAGCATCTTGCGAATCATCAAGAATCATCGTCTTGACTCGCCATTATTACGGCGATAGAATCCGCACAACTAGGGCCGTAAGACCGCCCTACGCGTCGAAATTATCGGCACGCTATTCGTCATGTCGCGAAGTTCCCGCCCCTCGCGGCGATATCACCGCGCGCCATCGCGCTTCTCACCCGCCAGGTGACACCGCCTATTGATCACGAGCATCGATTATCGTGCACCGCGCTCAATCCGCCGCCGAAGCGTATTTGCTGCAAATGCGTCCTAAACGTGCACTCAGGCTCGACGCACATCGAAGCGCACCTCCAGGGTAACTCCGCAGCCGCCGTTTAAAACACGCGGAATCTCACACGGGCACCCGCCCACGCCACTCTCATCTACGCTTATTCACGTGCACTCGCGTTCATTCACCTTCATCCGCGCACATTCATCCACTCATGCACTTTGTAACCCCCGCAGTCTGACAATAAATAAATCGATTGTTTATTTAGCACAATCACTCGTATTCTCGTACTTGCTATACCTTCCAAGCCCTGATCCCGACCGAGCTATCCTGCGATAGGGAAAACCGACCGTTACAGGATTACTCGTGATACAGGGTAGATAGCGGTATAAGATCGCGATAATCAATGTTCATGCGCCGATGGAGGATAAAAATGACGAAATTAATGACTTGAATTCTATGAGGAACTCAAACACTTCATAGACAAATTGCTGAACGATTATATGAAAATAGTCTTGAGAAATTTTAACGCGAAAATCGATAGAAGATATTTTTGGATTAACGATAGGACATGGATACGATAGGAAAGTTTGCACAAGGATTTTATAACGGAATAAGGATAATTAACTTTGCAGTCGGCAAAAAGTTCTTTGTCAAAAACATGTATTTTAAACACAAAAATATTAATAAACAAATTGGATTTCCCGGATGGAAATATGCGTAATATGCCAAATTGATTACGTTCTTGCGAATAAATGACGGCATAAGAACATACTCAATGTTAGGTCTTTTAGAAAAGTGGATTGTGATTCGAATTATTTTTTTGTAATGCTAAAATTAGAAAATGTCTTTCAACAAACTAAACTAATGAAAGCCAAGGGAACTAAATATTTAAACGCACAAAATATTACCGAGAAAGAAAACGGATTAAAATACACGGTAAAAGTAACGAAATTCGCAGCCTTAGAGGAAATAGATAAATCGGATGAACGCGATTAACAGACAATGGAAAAACATACACAACGCGATAATAAAATCAGCGAAAATCACGGTAGGTTTTTGTAAAAGAAACAGAAACAAACATTAATTTGACAAAGAATGCGTCAAAATTGCTAAAGTACAAAACGAGATACACATCTCATGTTTAACCCATAATACAAAGGAAACTCAAGAATAGTTATTTAATAATAATGATAGGAAAGCGATTCATGTTATATTTAAAAATAAGAAGCTTTACTATCTAAAATATAAAATTGAAGAAATAAATAAAAATTGCTAATGTCCTAATTGCTAAAACAGTAACGTCCGCGGTATGTACATGAGAATAAATAAACCTAGAAAGAGATTCCAAGCTAGGACGAAAATGATGAAAGATGAAAACGATAACTTAATTATAAATGCAACCAGAGTATTACACTCCAGAGTAAACACTTGGAAAAAATATTTTGATCAGTTATTAAATATTGAATCTCAGAACGACTAGGAAATAGAAAATCTTGATATTTACACCGCTAAGCTCATGATTAATGAACCAACGATTGTAGAAGTAAAAAGCGCAATTAAAAAACTAAATGATCACAAAGCACCGGATATTGATCTGATTCCGGCAGAAATAATTAAATGGAAGGAAATAAATTATTTTAAAAAATTCATAAATTAATTAATATGATTTGAAACTAAGTGAAGTATTGTTGGAACAATGGAAAAATTCAATTGTTATTCCGACTTTCAGAAAAGAGAACAAAATGAACTATCGAGGCATTTATTTTCACCAACTTGCTATAATGTTTTGTCAAATATTCTATTGATTAAGCTGGTACTATATACAGATAAAATAATTGAAGATCATCAATGCGATTCTAGAAGAAATAGATCGACAACAGATCAAATCTTTATTATTTGGTAAATTTCCACAAAATGGAAATTTAATTAATGTACATCTGTACATCAACTCTGCATTGATTTAAAAAAAGCGTATGATTTGATAAAATCAAAGAGAATGTTTGAAATTTTGATTCGTTTGGAGATACCTAAAAAATTGATTACTTAGTTCAAGTCCGTTTAAAAGATACAAGAGGTTGAATAAAGATTGATAACCAAATGTCGGAGATTTTTAATATATATAGCGATTTGAAACAGGAAATGCATTGTCACTCTTCTGTTTAACCTAGTATTGGAATATGCCGTTAGAGAAATGCAGGAAAGTAAAGAAGATTTGTAGTTGAACGATATAACTCAATTATTAATATATGCGGACGATAGTTTTGCTGGAGGATAATAATGAAACAATAATTAATAACACAGAAACTCTAATAAATAAAACGAAAGAACTCGGATTGCAGAAAAACGTAAAAAAGAACTAAATACAGGGTGTCTCAGAGCACCTGTGTCAACGCTCGTGGGCAGGTAGAGGACAGTAAACTGAAGAGAAAAATTTTTTACTATTTTGCAATTTTCGCAATTATTGAAGTATTAATTTAAAAAAATTGGCGAATGAATACACATTTCACGCGGCTAGGCCATGGGATAGGCTAGGATATGCTCTAAGCGTGACAGCGAGCTTCGTAGTGTTGCAACGAAATGTTTGGTATTCCTCTCGTCGCGAGGCCAAACTTTTCATTATCGTGCGACACTACGAAGCTCGCCGCTGTCACACTAGAACGTACGTCTCGTGGTCCAGCCGCGCGATAGCCGCGTACTCATTCGCCAATCTTTTTTAATTATTATCTTAACAATTATTGCGAAAATTGCAAAATGGTAAAGGACTTTTCTATTCAATTTACTGTCCTATGTCTGTCCACGAGCGTTGTCACAGGTGCTTTGGGACATCCGGCATATGATCATTAATAGATTTCAGAATATCCAAAATGGCGGAAATTTGGCCGTTGTGATAAAAGATTTGAGCAGATTAGTAATTTTATATATTTAAAATCGATTTTAAATCAAATTAATGCAATAAGAGGAGAGCTTAAGAAAAGAATTAATTTGGGGAATGTGATTTGATTTTCAGATAGCAAACGTTCGTCATTTTGACGTTGAATACTAATCATGTTTATATGAATGACATAAAGTGATCAAAAGGAGACCAAAAATTGCTCATAAATTTTTTGAATGACATTAAAATGACGTCATCATATTACGTCAGTATGACGGAATATTTAATTAAGTCTTATATCGTTTTTTTATGTCAGTGTCATAAAATCTATAAAAAGATGCTATTTTATCTCAATGAAATCTTTGATAGAAGATATTCATATTTGACTATATTTATGATTTATGATATTATAATTTATTAAATATATTTGTATTTATAATTGTAAATTTATTTATTTATTCTATTATTTTATTTATTATCTAAAAGTTAAAATTATAATTTTTAATTAAATCTAATTTTTAATAAATTTAGTTTTAAATTAATTAGCTATTTAAATTGTTTATTAATTAATTATTTATAATTAATTAATATAATTTTAATTTTATATAATTATAATTTTATTAAATAGTCAAAAAACTTCACGCAAGTTTTATAGGTAGATAATATATAATATATAAGTTAATAGATAATATATAAGTTTTATAGGTTGATAATATATCGAGATTAAAAATAAACGCGAATATTTGGATCTAAGTAGCGAAAGCTAATGCCTTAGTGAAAATAAATAATAACGTTTGCAAGGCTCGCAAACATAATCTGTTTTTAATTTTTGAATGGTAAATAACAATAAAGATCAAATAAGGCATTTCAAAATTATTAAATATTTAATTTATAACAATATTAAATTTAATATATAATGTAAAATATATAAATTATTTTTAAAATATAAAGTTTTCTACCTTTATATAAAATTCATATACATATAAATAGTAAAACGAGCATTGCAAACGTAAAGTAAAACATGCCTTAAATTACGTAAATTACATGCGTCGTTATACTGCGCACGTGTTTTTCTTTTTTTTGCTACATCGGCGAAAGAAAGAAGGAATTAGTTTATACTAGTCTGTCCTCCATGCAAGTTTGTGCAAGTCCGTGATTATATCGTATTGTTCAGTATATTTTAGAAGACGCAGAAAAAAATTCTGTACTTTTTTATTATTTAATGTACTTTTTTTACTTTCTTACTTATTTAATGTACTTTTTTACTTTTTTTACTTTCTTTATTATCTAATATTAAATGATATTAAAATGACTTTTGTTGGTGTCGAATTTGCTAATGAAATTGTTGAAGAAGAAGCATCAATTGCTTTAGTGCATTGCTCATGATTCACGCCACGAAAGAAAGAGGTTTGTGACCTCCATATAAAACTGATGCACAATTTAAGAAAGCACTCTTTCTTAAGGAGAAACCAAAAAGCGAGACATGGAAATTATAGTCTCAAGCAAATACTTTACTTTTATGATATATACATACACACGCGCGTGCGCACGCACACACACACACACACACACACACACACACACACACACACACACACACACACACACACACACACACACA
>JBCEZY010000045.1:1394052-1405116 GCA_039654445.1 Cataglyphis savignyi
AAAAATCGTCTTAGAATTGTATCAGGAATACGTCATTTAATGGACGGAAGGTTGTTCTGAATCACCCTGTATATACACATATACATATACATATAGGTACATATGTATATACGTATACATATATTTAAATAAATAATAATATTTTTAAGATGTTATTAATATAATAAACAATTAACAAGTACACATACACACACACAATTTTAGTCAGTGAGAAACCAAAACCTAACATCAAAATAACGCTTGCTATCTGAATTGTCTAAGCGTCTAAAAATTGGAATTTACAAAACGATTATTTTACCGGTAGGTCCTTTATGACTGCGAAGGGTGATCTCTTACGTTACAAGACAAAAAGAAATTTAGGATATTTGAAAATAAAGTGCTTCAAAAAATCTTTGGTGCAAAACGCGATGAGAAAACGGGCAAATAGAGAAAATTACACAATGTGGAATTACATCAATTATACAGTAGACACATCATTATTAATGTCGTGAAATCGCGACGATTAAAATGGGCAGGTATGGAGGATAATCGAACAACATATAAAATATTTATAAACGCAGTGGTAAAAGATCTTTGGATAGACTAAAACATAGATGAGAGGATAATATTAAAATGAATCTTAACGAGATAGGATACGAAGGTCGCAAATGAAGGGAACTTGCTCGAGATCGGAAATATTGACGAGATTTGCTATTTGCGGTAATGAACTATCGAGTTCCTGACTTAATAATAATAACAATATTTTTTATTTAGAATTCTTCCATTTTAAATATGTAATATTTCATGTTATTCAAAAATGTGATTCAGGAATAATTGTACATTTTTTGAGGATATATATTCATTAATTTATTTTATTTGTAATATTTTTAGCATTTACCAAATGAATTCGTTATTCTCACGAATTTATTTTTTCAAGCTTAAAAGTTTTTTCAAGTTAAATTTTAAGTTTCGAAGCTTTAAAAAGGTATCTTAAATTTTGATGGTTCAAAATTAACTTCGATACTTTGAATTTTTTGTAGCTTCAAATCTCAAATTCTCAACAAAAATCTTATTTAATTTAAAAGTTAAAAAATTTAAGTAATATTCTTTTATATTTATTACCTGCACTATGCATAATATTTGTTGACCCACGACTGACAGGACTTCTAATTCAATACGATTAAATTCATCGAAGCAGGACCACGCGCCGCAGCTCACCAAACCCTTAAAAAATTTGCCCATATTCTTGTAGTCGAGACCTTCGGAACAGTTGAATACTATACATTGCACAGCAATAATTCGACTCAAGTCCTTGGTTGTTTCAGTTTTGCCAGTTCCTGCTGGACCCTCAGGTGAACCATTCAGATGCAAAGAATATGCACCGATTAACGTGCGATAACATCTTTGGTTCATTCAACAATAATTTGAATTAGTATGAATGTACATATTAATATTTTATTGTATTTTTCTAGATTTCTATGTTTTTTTCTAAATTATTTAAAGACTTTTTGCGTTTCAGACTTTTATTATTCATATAAGATTTATTGGAGATTACTTTATTATGTGATGATATTAGAAAAGGTAATAATAAGTCATAAGAAAATAAATTAAAAATGAATAATAATATTTTTAACAATAATGCTTTTCTACTAAGTTTCATTTTGAAAAATATTGATTTAAGAAAAAAATAACACAATTTAATATATCTTTTATAATTTTTGAATTTATATACACTACTAAAAAAAAAGTAAATATTCACATAATAAAATCATCTTCAAAAGTCAATGACCTTGACATATACTGTCAAAGTCACCTAACCCTGAATAACAAATTCAAAAAACCATCGCTCGCTGTTTATTAAAAAGTTATTAACAAAAGAATTTCCATGAATTATATGTAATTTTCAGACAATATGTATGTTTTATAATATAAATCTCTAAAACTTAAAGATAAAATTAAATTAAAACAATAAAGTAAAACTTAAGATTAAATTTTGTACATATTCTGTACATGCGTAGCAGAAAGCGTGCGCGCGCGCACACACACACATTCGCGGAGGAACGGAGGGGGTTCAAGAGAAGCTTTCGACCATCCTACCGCACCCATCCCGCCGATAGGCAGGGTCGCTTTACAATTTACAAAATACATGCTACGTTGTAAATCAAGGTCCCAGTCTATCGGCGGGGTGGGTACGGGAGGGGGCTCAAAGACTCCCCTTGCACTCCTCTCACCGTTTGTGTGTGTGTGACATATGTACACGCGCATGTCCTGTCCATGCATGTTCTTTGGTATATTTCAAACTTTTTTTGTTAATAACTTCTTAATAAGCAACGAGCGATGATTAAATTAGAAAAAAAAAGATAATCAAAATTATGTCTTTGATAACATATATCAAGGTCATTGAAATCGGTGAGATCGCCCTTAATCTTAAGTTTTACCTAAATCTTTACTAGATTCATTCATTTCGTGATGGATGCGAAACAAGGTTTACGAAGTGTTTACGAAGCGTACAAAGTATAGGCCGGTATGGGATGGATCTCACTTTGTGCAGAAAGTTGCAAAATAATGTGAAATCATATAATTATAAATCTTGTTTCGCATCCAAAGCACAAGGCGATATAGGATGAATCTCACTCCACGCAGAAAGCTGCCCATTATAAAATCTTGCTTTGTATTAAAAAGTGTATGCGTGGAATTAGTATTTTGCATCCCCCCCCCTTACAGGGGGGCTCCACTATCATTAAAATTGGACACATTGATTTGGATTGAATCTCGCTTCGCGTGAAAACTTGTAAACTTATCTGGAACTTCACTTAAAAAGTATATGCGTGAAAACAGTGTATTCTGCCTCCACTTCTCCTACGGGGAGACTCCACTATCAAGAAAATTAGATACATAAGTTTTTAGTTTAACCTTGCTTTGCGTGGAAAGTTGTTCTCTTGTTGAACAGAGTATATATGAATTCTACATATAATTTTTCGTATGGGAGGATATAGGAGAAAAAGTTCTACTTTCTCACGTCTACGCATTCGATTTACTACACATAAATTAATGAATCTAGTAATGATTAATATTATAAAATATACAAATTGTCTGAAAATTCCATATAATTCATAGAAATTCTTTTGTTGATAACTTTTTAATAAACAACGAACGATGGCAAAAACCTTTTGAATGTGTTCAGTGTCATGATCTTGACAACATATGTCAAGGTCATTGACTTTTGAAGATGATGATCTTATGTGAATATTTATAAAAAAAATAGGGAATACTTTTCAAATCTCAAAAATTGGACTATTTTCAAATTGCTGAAATTCAACGAAAAATCATCGTAGACACAAAATTAAAAAGCATTTTAAAGCTTGATGTTTCAACTTTAAACGCTATCAGTGATTTTTTAAATTCTTTTTATCTTCTTTGTTCTGTGATTAAAAAAGAACACACTGTTTTTTTAAAAAAGTACACATTGTTGCCTTATAATTATGTATTTTTGATATTCTGCAACTCGATACTAATAAAATTTCTTTAATAAATTTAACTCAAGTTCCATAAATGACAACATTTTACTTACAAATTGGGTTTTTTAAAATTTTTCTATTTTTTTTACCGAGTTGCACGATTTGAAAACTAAACTATATTTGTTAGAAATAATGTCGATATGCGGCAAAAAATAATCGTAAACAAAAAATTAAAAAAATATTTTGAAGCTTGAAATTTTAACTTTTAACGCTTTTTTATATTTAAAAAAATTTTATTATTATCTCATTTAAGTAAAAATACAGGTTTAGGTTAGTTTGAAATCTGTGTAACTCAGTCAAAAAAAAAAAAAAAAAAAAAAAAACGTAGAAAAATAAAAAAAAGCATTTTGTGGACAAATTGTTGTAGTTTATGGAATATTTAAATTGATTTTTTCGAGAAAAAATTTATCGAGCTGCAGAGTGTTAAAAAAATGTAATTTTAAGGAACAAAATAATGTGTTCTTTTTTAAAACACAAAACAAGAAAGATAAAAAAGTTTTAAAAACCACTGATAGCGTGTTTAGGTTGAAACTTCAAATTTCAAAATACTTTTTTAATTTTGTATCTACGATGATTTTTTGTCAAGTTTCAGCAGTTTGCAAAAGTGCCCAATTTTTATGGTATGCAAAGTGTTCCCTACTTTTTTTAAATAATGTAAACTATCTTTCTTTTAGCGTAAATTTTTTAACATATATTTCAATATACATATTGGTTATCACCCTGTACAATACATAACAAAAAGGTTGAAACAAATCATCATCAAAAAATTGTTCATTATTTTTTTGCTGATGAATACGCTTTCATTTGTTTCCATTTTTTTGTTACACTTTGTTAAATAAAAGTATTTATATATATCTTATTTTAAGAAATAATAAGAAATAATAAAAATATGTTTTCAATTTGTGAAATATTAAAAAATATATACAAGCAAAAAATGATATTACTTAATTATCCGGATGGGAAAATTACTTTATAAAAGCAATTCATTACCATTACTTATTACCAATTTTTAAAACTAGTTTTGTTATCGTTATTCAAATAATAAAATATCATTACGAAGGTTTATTCAAATATTGACAAAGGGCGATCCAGCTCCAATGATCTTGACCTTGACATATGTTGTCGAAGTCATCGCCCTGAATAACTTATAAAAGTTTTTAACGTTGTTTGTCATTTATTAAAAAATTATTAACAAAGTTTTGTAAAAATCAAGATTCATACATAATTTAATAAAACTTGATAATAGATTTAATTTATATTATAATTTAAAAGTTGAATAAAGGATTGAAATAAAAATAGCCCTTCGGGGCATGTTGACTAATTACGTTGAGATATTAGTTGTAATGATTGGACTTATTTATTGTAAGGGAGAATGAAATATTATTACTTCAAAAGAAAAATTACTATTTAAAAAGATTATTTATTTTATTACAAACGCGAATTTATTTTTTATTTGTTAAAGAATTTGTTTAGTTCATTCATATAATTGACATTTAATTTTATAAAACATGATCCATGTTATCAATAATTAATATTCTATAATAAAACAACTTTCTTAATATTGTGTTATTTTACTACCGTTGATAAAACAAATAACATATTTCTAATTAGATCCCTATTGTCAACCTGCTCCATATTGTAAGTTACTCAATCTTGATAGAGCTGGTTGAACATGGAACCAACATGGAAAATATTAGAAAAATATTCAAATATATATAATATTATTCAAATATATATATAATTATCTTTAAAGTAAGGCAATTTTAATAATTTAATTTGATATAGTAAATATACATTTTACCGAAGACAATAATTGCTACAATGTACATTTCTTTCATTTCATTAAAAATCAAATACTGAAAAATTGGTCTATCAGTCGATCTTCCCTACAGGCAGTATAAGAAATTGAATGATAGAAAAATATTTCATATAGAAATTTTTATCATAGAAAAATAAGATCTTGCTATCCATCTCAGAATCACAAAAAATGTGCGTCGGAAAATGTTCAATGGATTTTTGACCAATCGACGATCTATAAAAAAAGAGCTCGCGAGACTTGCAAAGTCATTTAGTATTCAATTTTTCGTCAATGATTATTCATGTCATAATGCACGACCGAGTTCTCATCAATGTCTTCATTCAAAGGTCCGAATTAAACACCGGAATCCCTAATTATCTCCAAAATTAGCAACACGATTTAAAGATTTTTTTATATATCTTCTCACTCGATAACCCATTTTTATCCTTTGTTTTTGATATTTTTATTTATAAAAAGGATAATCATATATTGTATTAACCGGCCGATTTAATCTTAATAGAGGTTCCTCTTAATCACTTTGAGAAATGTTCCCAAACTTAACAGTCGTGGAGAAAGATAAACTCAACTGTACATACACACATTTACACAAACGCGATTATTATCTTTATATAACATGTATTCAACCTTTTATTAATTTTTCTAATAAATAAAATTATATATTTTTTATTTAATTAATAAAAATCATTCTTAATCCTTCTCTCATTTCCAGCACGAAGATCACATTTGAAAAATTTTGCGTATAAGAAATTAAATTCCTTGACCAAAAAGGGACTACCAAACAAACGTCGGAATGAACTGCATAATAGCGAGAAGTAACAGTTTTTAACAATCATTTAACTGACTTTCAGATCTGCGAGTTTGTTTGATCCAATTCTTACGTCGCGAAACATTTGATTTCGAGATAAATAATAAGAAAGTTGTTGTGTGTTTCATTGACTTACACTTCTTAAAGTTTAAACATAACAGAATAATGAGACAAATTAATTGATGTAAAAAGACAAAATTCATGAAAATAGCCCATTTTTGCAACTTCAATTACAAATTTTTTAAAATTCTAACATGATGAAGCAATCTCGAAACCGATATTGCACAATCAAGTATCGAGCGTAGAAGTATCATTGTAAAATAAATTAGACAATAAAATTTCGCGAACGATAAAATGTCAAATGAAATATCGCATGAAAGTTGCAAAAGATAAACTGTCGAACAGTAAAGTGTCAACGTACAAATGTAACCCGATGTCATAGTTTTTTATAATAATATTATTAAAAAACCGCCTGTATTACAGATATTCATAGATTTCTTCTGTGTTAATTAAAAACCTAATTATTCAATAAAATCTAATAATCAATTAGTTCTTATATTTTACCTTATATTTTATTTTATTTTAGATATAACATACCTATCAGTCAAAGGCGTGATTACGAGACGTGGACAATTACCGACGTATTCGTAAGCATATTCTATTGTCGAATAGATAAGTCTGACGTAAACTTCGTCCTCCCAATAATAACGAAGTTGAGCTAACCATTCAAAGTCCATTTCATCAGTAATCCGTTTTTCAATAAGAGATTTAACGACATCCATTGCATGTACATCAATGGTAATAAGAGCGTTCAATGTTGTTCGATTTTGCTTGGATAGTTGTCCTGCAATTTAATTAAAATTTTTACACATTTTTTGACACAATTTAATATAATATGTTTGTTATAATATTACAAACCTCTAACTAGAATGACCAATTTCAAGATTTCAACCTTTAATTTCTCGTAAAGGGATTCCATCGCAAAGGGTGCATGATCAACTAAACAATTTTGTACTTCAAGAGTCCAATAGATTTGCGAAACGCATAGAACAACCATGCCAGGCCAAATAAGCACCCATGCT
This sequence comes from Cataglyphis savignyi, assembly GCA_039654445.1. NCBI lineage: Eukaryota > Metazoa > Arthropoda > Insecta > Hymenoptera > Formicidae > Cataglyphis > Cataglyphis savignyi. The sequence continues at coordinate 1,401,256 of JBCEZY010000045.1, forward strand.
ATTCGTTCGTTTATCTCGTAGTCCAAATAACTTAAATAGATTTCCTCTCTTACTGATCGTACCATCTGTTTCTCCACCTAGCATTGAGTTTTATTCAAATATTCAAATATTATATATGAGTTTTATTCAAATATTATATAATATCATATTATAAAAGTAATAAATCCAATTTCTTCGTCTATATTAATACTCGATATTAAAATCCTAAAATCCAGTTTGTTTTGTATATTTTGCTGATATAACAAATCTAAATAGAATATGATTCAGATATAGTTATTACCGGAAGCTTTGCATACACAGGAATTATTTTAATGTCTCTATTTAAATATCTTTATTTCCAAATAATAAAAGATACTGTAGCCATTATCTATTTGCAGCAAAAAAACTAATCTATTTGCATTTATATATTTTTTTAGTTCGACAAATAATTGTTATAAAATAATATTTATTCATTTAAAAAATGTATGAAATGCAACTTGCTGAATCGTGAATCGAACTCGAGTCTTACGTTCTGGGTAACTTCTTATCATTGATTGTGAGCTATAGATCTCACACCAAAGCTACCAGATCAGAAATGGGAGCCTCCACTATTTACCGCGGGATTTACTAACACAGACATAGCTGCTACGTCATAGCGTATACGTATAGCCCTATATCGCAGCAGAGCTGCTACGTTTGTGTTAGCAAGTCCCGCGGTAAATAGTGGGAGCTCCCTTTTTCCATGATCTGGCAGCTTTGCCTCACACCTTATGCCATTTTAACACAATTTATACGATTTCACAGCAATGTTGGAATTTTGCTCAATAGTGCCGACGTGATGACTGTCATGGAAAGAGGATGATTCGTAAATGTGGTATAATCAGCAAGAAGTTCACTTTTTATATAAAAATAAGTCGAACTTGCAGAATAAAATTTTTTCATATAAGTATTTTTGGAAATATTGCCCATTCTGTTGCATATAAAGCTGGACTTTTTTTCACTAGAATATTTTGAAACTTTTCCAGCATGTTTCAAGTTTTGTGACTCAAACTACCAGTAATCTTCTTGCCGATTGTACCACGAATTACGGACCATTCTAGACAAGATTCTAAAAAGGTACGGGGAGATATTTAGGGAGATATTTCTCACACCTAAATGATAAAAATATGTTATATGAGCATGAGTGCGGAAACGTTATTTTCAAGAGTTAAAGTTACTTTTCTGAATAAGGAATACCTCCCTAAATTTTGGCCGTAATTTTGATCTTTTTAGAATATCCTGTATATATACAAGATGTCCCATTTTAATTGTGCACTCCAATTAACATCGTAGAAAGTGATCGGATGAAAACAGTTTTAGACAAAAGTTGTTAGGTTTTGAGAAAGACATTCAATAACTTTGAATTTATTGATATAGATGACCTTGTTCAAGCTGATTTCAAAGTTAACTTTAGTCTTTCAAGTAGAATAACTTATTTGTGACACTGAAAATCGATAAAGGAGAAAATTTTACGTTAAAAATATGATAATATGGGATTCGGAATGGCAACGAATTAATACAAAATTCGGTGAAAACATTTGAAAGATGATGCCAACCTCTACTTTTCATTATTTTGTGACCTTATCGAACATAGTCGATATATAGGATTATGTTTGTAACAGAGTTCAGTCAAAATATAAAAATGGAAAATAAGTGAGCATTCCATTTTCTTTTCTACTCAACTAACTGCATTGACTGTATGTATATCAGGTTATGTTTATTTAAACAAGCAAAAGTTGGCTCTACTTAAATGTTAAACTTTCTTGCTTCTATTCTATTTCCAGTGAAAACAGTATGTCAAATTCGATGCGCATCCGAAATAGAATCGGATTGAAAACTTCGGTGAAAACTAGACCAATGATTCGTTCCGTTTCCCTAACGAGCAAGACAATATCTATCCTTTACTAATGCATAGAATTCTTATATATTAACAAAGGATAGATATTACCTTGCTTGCTAAGAAAACGAATTCACGCGCAGTGTACAACACAGAAATTGTATTTGTGTGATTTATTTAAAATAAAAAAAAATTTAATATGGTACAAAAGTGTATTTATTACAAAAAAAAAAAATATATATATATACAAGGTGTCCTACAAAGATTGTGCCAACGCTCATGAGCTGCTAGAGAACAGTAAACTGAACAGAACAGTCCTTTATTGTTTTGCAATTTTCGCAATAATTATTGAAATATTAATTAAAAGGTATTGGCGAATGAGCACGCATTTCGCGCGGTTATCGCGCGACTAGATCATGGGACGTACACTTTAGGCGTGACAGCGCCGATTTTCATAGTGTTGCACGACAACGAAAAGTTTGGCCTCATGACGAGATACACGAGAGATCAAACTTTTTCGTTTCCGTGCGATAAAGCTCGCCGCTGGCACGGCTAGAGCGTATGTCTCATGATCTAGTCGCGCGATAACCGCGTGCTCATTTGCCAATATCTTTTAATTAATATTTTAATAATTATTGCAAAATTGCAAAATGGTAAAGGACTTTTCTGTTCAGTTTACTGTCCTCTACCCGCGAGCGTTGGCACAATCTTTGCAGGACACCCTGTATATATATATATATATATATATAAGGTGTCCCAGAACTGGCGGAAAAGTTTTAATGACAGATTTTTCATGAAATTTTAAGCCAAAAAGTTCTGTACAAAAAAGTAATTCGATGAATAGAATTTGAATGGTGAGGCATTGAAATTGACGTATGGGAGCGCATGAAATTTGTGTGGTTAGGATCGACTAAGTTTGATATGCGTCGCCGCGGTCATGATTCATGATCGCGGCGATGCATGTTTACTATATATTATTCTGTTATTAATAATATAAATTAAATAGTAATTAATTTTATTACAATTGATCTTTATTAATTTATTTTTATTAATTAATGATTATTTTTATTAATTATTGATTATATTTTGTTTACCTACTAGTTGCATAGTTCTTAAACATGGGATATGCGTGATATTGATTACATTATCTTAATAAATGACAAATGTAAAATAAATAACTATTAAATAACAAATTGATCATAATTTCATCAATCTATTAATTAATAAATTACTCAAATAACTTAAATTAGTAGCACATATTTTTATGTGTTTAAGGATTAAGCAACTAGTACATAATATAGAATAAATCAATAATGACTAAATAATAAATAATTAAATGTAGAGTAATAAGAAAAAAAATAATTAAAAGTAAAAAAAATAATAAATAATAAAGCAATAATAAATAAATAATAAATAATTAAATGTAGAGTAATAAGAAACATGCATTGCAGCACTCGGTACACGACTCATGAGTTAAACTTGGTGGTGCCGATCCTGATGCGCAAATTTCATGCGCTCCCATACGTCAAATTCAATGCCTCACCATTCTATTCATTGGATCACTTTTTTGTAATGAGCTTTTTATGGCTTAGAATTTCATGAAGAATCTGTCATTAAAAACTTTGCCAACAGTTCTGGGATACCCTTATATATATATATACAGGGTGGCCCACATAAACTGTTACAAGGCAATATCTCAAAAAATATTTGTCGCATCGAAAAATTGTTCAGAACAAAGTTTCATGGATTCAAGAGGTCTTTCTAACTATATAAATACCAAGTTGTTCCCGCTCCCCCCTTATTTATTATAATTAAAAATAATTATTAATTATGATAAATTATTAATTTTTTTAAGTACGTCATTATACGTTTCATGTTTTCTACCGCATTTGCAATACGAAGGTTTGAGAAGATCATTCGTCTCATCTCTCAATTACGCGCCACACGCACGTCGCGACTTGCACGGTTACATGTCGCGTTTCTCGCAGCGCTAGGCAACATAACAA
>JBCEZY010000045.1:1406840-1417777 GCA_039654445.1 Cataglyphis savignyi
GTAACTCAAAAATTACGCTTCAATTCAAATTTTGGTAAAGGAAAAATCGTCTTAGAATTGTATCAGAAATACGTCATCTAATGGACGGAAGGTTGTTCTGAATCACCCTGTAGATCGATGGGAAAGAATGAAAATAGAATGATGAGAAAAAAATATGGTGAGAGAAGAGGGCTAGGCAATGAAAAAAAGAAAGAATATAAGAGAGAATAGTAAAATGGGGAGAGAGGAAAAGGACGAGGAGACAAGGAAGGGGAGAGGGGAAACAAAGTTTAAGAGCACGAGCCAAGCCGGGACAGGGGAGGAATGACAGTCGTAGAATATTAAAATCCCTTTGGGGAACAATTAATACTCATTCATTCATGCATTCAATTAACTACAAAAGTGACAAATATTATAAAACACACCATATGCCTTTCATATTTAAGTTTTTTATATTAAAATCTACATTACATGCTTTAAAATTACTTACAGATCCGGCAGTCTCGCGGACACGAGAATCCACCATAACATTTTGCATTGCTTTGCGATATATCATATCAACTTGGAAAAACAATATTTCCTCGTCAGGCAGCTGCGCCACAATATCTTTGCTTGAGAAGATTGGAAGCAGATACATCCATTGCATTTGCACCTGCAGTTAGAACAGCATTAACTATCACAAAAGATTCATTTATCATTCGTCAATTTAATAACAATTCGAAAACCTTAATTTTATTATAAGATTCATTTATCATTCGTGAATTTAATAACAATTCAAAAGCTTTAATATTATTATATAAGTATACAGGATGTTCAGCGTAACGGTCTGCACGAATTTTGAGACATTTCTGACAGTTTCAAAAAAAGTTTATATAGTGTAAAATAATCTTTTACACAAGCTATCACGTGCAATAAAAAAATTTTGAAATTTTTATTTTTTATTATATATTCTTGTAGCTCATCTCAAGAACTATTTAAAAGACTATAATTAAATTTTTCAGTGTGTGTGTGCGTGTGCGCGTGTGCGCGTGTGCGTGTGCGCGTGTGCGCGTGTGCGCGTGTGCGCGTGTGCGCGTGTGCGCGTGTGCGCGTGTGCGTGTGTGTGTGTGTGTGTGTGTGTGGGTGGGTGTGAGTATGTATATGTTAGCAGAAATAAATACTTTAAATTCTAAGTGTATTTTCTAGCGTTGCCTCTCTGAAATACTTTTGACTGTCTTCTAACGCCGTCATTATAGATAACTTCTTCGTTGTTCAACACGATAATGAAAATAATATGCTAAAAAAATTGAAGGAAGAATGTAAATATTCAGATAATTCACAAATGCTCAAATTGCCTTTCATTGACTGCTAAACATTTTCGAATTTGCCTTGGAAATGAGATCCAGCAATTCTTCTTGGATTTTTTTGCACGCTTTTTTAATTCTTTCCTTCATGTCATTTCGAGTTGCTAGTTTTGAAGCATAAATTCTTTGATTCGACCCTAAAAATAAAAATCCTACACTGTGAGATTTAGGGATCTTGATGACCAGCTTACTGTCCCATTTCTCCCGATTCATCGATTAGGAAACGTTTGATTGAGACTCACTCTAACTCTTCTGGCATAATGAGCTAGTCAACAACCATCTTGCTGGAACCACATGTTTATTTTCATGTTTAAAAGCACGTCCTCCAGGAACTGTGGAAGGATTCAATAGAAAGTCCCCATACACTTCTCCATTTAACGTCCTTTCAAAGAAATGAGGACCAATGATTTTGTTACCTAAATTACCGCACCATGTATTCAGACTCCATACATGTTGGTTATCAACTTCCCCCATCCAATGTAAACTCTGCTCAATAATGTATGTTATACAGATTTATGTTTCCATTATTGTTAAAAATGGCTTCATCAGACAAAACTTTGTGATGAAAAAAGCGATTAATTCTTAGTTGATTTTCCGCCCAAGAGCAGAAGTTAATGCGATTTTCAAAATCATTTTCCTGAAAAGCCTGATGCAAAGCTAAATGATAAAGATGCATTTTTGCTTTTTTTAAACAACGCCAAACGGTGACGTATTCCAGCATCAACAGATAACTTTCTTGTCAAATTTGAAGGATTAAAATTAATTGCTGCTACAACAACTTCGTTTCTTTCATTTCTCACTATTCGCCTAAGTCGATTGCGATGATATTTATTTGACTACGGATCTTATTAATCTTACACGTTCTGCCAAGCATTTAAAAACATTATAGAAAAGATGTTGCCTGTCTGGGTATCTTTCAGTATACAAACGCGCTGTCTTTCTAAAATATCTTTGACTTTCCCCTAACACTATCAACATATCGAAAGCTTCTTCCGTTTCCTAACCAATAAACAGAGCCGTCTTTAGTCATGTGATGACCCTTGACACATTTGATTTTGGAGGCCCCTTCACGAAAGTTACTAGTATTTCTTAACTCAATAAAAAAGTATTTTGTATGTAAGTCATTTGTGTGTTCGAGTATTTTTGGTATACAGAGAAACTGTAATTATGCGAAAATAATAGAGAGATAATAAGTATTTAAGTACCTTTAGAGAGCCGGAGTTTGTGGTATCAAAACTTCTTATAAAAGTTGCCCAAAGTTGTAGTGTATATCGTAAATATATCACATACAAAAAGTATCTGTCAAGCCTATATTTAGACTTTCCGGCCCGAAACAATAAAAGAAAAACTTTAAATTTAAAATTTTGCAAATCACACGTTTATAATGGCTTTTAAAATCATTGAGTACAATGATGAAGTCAAATTTAGAAAAATTGTTTCCCTTAGATCATTATTGTACTAAAAACTGTAAGAAATTTGAGGATTTCATGATAATTTTCCTTTAGAATTACTTGGAGCTAACGACGTGGACATAGAAAGTGTTTATATAGCACATGCTTTTCCAATTGCCTATACTTCTTTGACTTGATCGGCAAATTTCTTACCATATAACTATTCATCAGAATTAATAGCTTTAACTGTAGGTTTAATTGCTTTTTTCAAAAAGTGTAATTAAAGATTTTTTGGCAACCAATTGTTGATGGAAAATATCAGTCAGTAATTTTCCAACATCAAAAATTCTCACAAAAATATTTTGTGAGAATTTCTTAGTCAATTCCATCTTCTGGATCTTCCAAAATCATGGAAATTGCAGCAGCTAATGCTGATATTGTTGAGCCCACACAGTTTTGGGTTTCCAAAAAATGTTGATCTCTTTTAATCAAAATTTCAGATATTAATGAAGTGATTTCCAAATTAATCTTAGGAGCTTCAGTGTGTAAATCTTGTTTCCTTGAATATTTTTGTAAAATAACTTTTTTATTTTTTTCTGGAAAACCCTCTTGCATCCATTTTTCCCATCTACGTTTGAGCTCTGGATGAAATTTGATTGCAATTTCTTTAATTGCATTAGGATCCTCTTCTAAGATTTCTAAAATTCAGAGACAGATGTTTCTTTATTGACCAAGGAATCATAAGGTTGTTGATTTTTATTTGATAAAATTTTCATCAATATCAGATGAATTATCTTCTTCTGAAGATTTATTTGCTTTATTAACCGAATTTTCTTTGTTTTCAATATCAACTGAAAAAACAAAAGAAATTATGTATCGATATCAATATATTGATATCGAAATATGTCACTTACTATGTAACTTGAATTCATATTTCTTGTTGAATTTATTCAGATATCTTATTCTTTCGTCATCGTAAAATTGATAAATGCTTTGATATTTATTTAGAATTGTCAAGTTTGAATGAATTACTAAGTCGAGATTAAGATTTTGTATAGAAACTATTATGGTCTGTACTTATCAAGAAATTGATCTGATTGATTAAGAATATTATCGAGATTATTCAATTTTTCAGTTTTATTAGCAATTTTTATTATATATATTTTTCTCAATATTAACTGAAAATAACAACAGAAAATATAATTATATTTATCTATAGCAAAAAAGGTGTCACTTATTGTGTAAATTGTGAAATGCATTCTTGTTAAATTTAATCACAATTTTCATCATCGTATGGGCGTGACAAATGCTTTGACTCTCGTTTTGAAATTGTCAAACTTTAATTTAATTATTAGGTCATGAATCTCGTACGGAAGTTATCATAATTTGAATATACCAGAGGATTTAGCCAATTGACTTAGAATGTTAGTGAGGTTATTCAATTGAGTTTGCATGTTTTGCAACGTTTCCTCCGTTTTTTATTTACTCTTGCGACGATCTCTTGATTTAGATCGTGAGCACTTTCTTTTTCTATCGTGAGGCACGATCAAAATATCTTTTGTTGTTAAAATTCACTATTTTGTCGAGAGTTATTTACTTTTTTATTAATTTTTTAATTTTTAATTTTTTTTTAAATTTTTTAATTAAAAAAATTTTTTTTATTTTTTGCGTTTTTTTCAAAATTTTAAAAGCTTATTTTTAGATTTTTGGACCTCTAAAAGTTATAGCCGAATATTATAATGCAGGATGGAGATATTTGAAAATAAATAAAAGAACTATTTATCTATGAAAACCGAAGAACATTGAAAAAGAACACTAAAAAAATGAATATATTTATTAATATTGAAAAAGTAAGTCTAAGAACAAAAAAAAACTGAACAAAATCTACAATGACATTAGTGTTTTTTTTTATTTTTGATGTGCAAAATCATCAATTACTTCCAATCAATTTCTTTGAGAATGTCACTTTCGATACTCATTAATGACAAGCTGTTTATCCTTTCTTGAAGCGTACTCCTAAATTAATTTTTAACTCTATTCAATTTAGAAAAGGAGCGTTCACCACTGCAGTTTGTTATCATCAATAACAAAAATATCCTTAATATTATTGTAACGTTAGGAAAAGTCTTCAATCTTGTCCGTTCGCAGGAGATGGTATAATTCTGAAATACTTATTTTTTTATTTCCACTGCTTTGACGATTTTTAGAATATTGCGTTAAATGAAGATATTCCGACTCCAGTTCTTCTGCGTTAACAATTCTTCGTCGTGATACATTTCAGCAAATTCTTTGCAACTATTTTTCAACTCTAATTTAATAATTTTTAAGCGAGAAAGAAAACCAAATCGTCAGTTAATTTCTTTATACCAATCCAATCATTGCTTTAGGTGGGTGATCAACGTATCAAGCATTGAAAGAAACGTTTCTATTTTAAATTTCTCTTTATCAGTCAAACAGTTTCCGCCGTAAAATCCATCGTAAAATGCAATGTGCTTCTAGTACTTGTTGTTTGAGAGAGCTCCTTGTAGTCAACGTCTGGAAAATTTTCTTTAACAGAGGATTCATACTGATCAAAATTATTTCTACCATTACCAATGAAATTAGCAAAGAAAGCAAACAATTTTGTCGCAATATCCATTGTTAGGCTGTCTTTTTGAAGGCTCAAACGTGTTTTGTTTATCCTTTCCAATATGTTACTTGATATCTCTGTTAAAATAATAATTTCTAATTTTTCCATTTTTCTAGTCAGACTAAGAGCTTCTAGTTAAGAGTTTCTAGTTTCTCTGTATCTCTAGCAATCGATATCAAGGCTTCCAAAATTTGCTTGTAACTCCGATGCAAAGCACCTACAGCATCAGCACGTGCAGATCATCTGGTTTCAGAAAAAGGCGCTTGATTATTTATTGAACTTTATTGAACTTTATTCGAATCCAGAAGTTCTGTCAGTATATTTCTCTGATGGGTAGAACTCGAAAAAAAATTGTACAATTTTTGAACCAACTGAAAAAACTTGTTATCTCTAGAGCACAAGTTAAGAGAATGTGCTGCATATGGTACGAAAATAGCGAATTTGCATCTCTCCTTGATTCTTGCTTGTAAACTCAAGTACTTTTCAGCCATATTTGATGCATTATCATAGTTCTGTCCGCGACAATCCTTTATTAGAATATCGTAATTTTCCAAAAATTTCAGAACTGTCCGCCAAATATTCAGCTTTATATTTCTTTATAGGTAAGAATTGTAAAAATTTCTCAACGGTGTTTTTTACGTACCGAACAACGAAAGTCAGCTGAACATGCGAGAGGTTGGGTGTAGAATCTACACTAATTGAGAAATATTTTGCTGCTTTCAATTCACCTACAATCTTCATATCAAAACTTGTTTTCCCATAATACGAATGAATTCATTGCAAATATTAGCTGACAAGTATTTCCTTTTTCTGGATTCCTGTACTTTTTTATATGATCTATAAGAAATGGACCAAATTAGTTTAATAACTCCAAACATCCCAAATAATTTTCATTATTTTGAGATCCAAAGATTTCATTATTACAATAAAATGCAAGTTCTCTTGCAATGCCAAAAATTTAACGACTGCAACAATCCTTTTTAATACGCTCTTCCAGTAATCTAACTGTGCCTTATATTGAGAAAGCAAGTCAATATCCACTCTACCAATAGTTTTACTTCGCGCAATGTAAGTCATCATAGATTATCTGTGCGCTAAACTATTCTCGTGTTCCAATACGAGAATATATATTTTGTTATTTTGGTGAGCAGCTTTTTTTCTTTTCTATGCTGGGATATAATCGTTTTGACATGATTAAAAAATTATTGAAATCACGAGTACGATATTATAAGTTTAGTGTTGCTGGCAGTTATGTTGAACATGTTTCGATATCCAATCTAAAAGTCCCAAAACATTCTGTTTCACTGAATTTTGTTATTTGTTATTATGAAACAAAATTTTTGATTTTGAAGCGTACTACAATACAAACAGAATATTACACGGAAGACTTGTAACGTTGAGAGGGGAGAAGGGGGTAGCATAGAGGAAAACGGTGCATAAATCTATGTATGAGCACAGTAAAATTTAAGATAAAAAAAAAATACAAAAAAGTGAGATGTGAATGAATTCGGGTTTTGAGAAAGTCCACTAAGCAGTAGAAAAAGGTTACGGACTATAATGAAAAAAGGACTCCACTAAACAGTGGGAAGGGTTGTAACCGAAGACTTATTAGCAATAACGTAAGAGATTGTTAGTAGGAGAGAGTGTGACGAGTATTATTACGATTTATAATTTATTAATTATATATATATATATATATATATAATGTATTTACACACACACACACACACACGCACACACGCACGCACATATATATATAATATTTTATACATATATAAAATATATATGTATGTATATGTATAATATATTATATATATATATATATATGTATATATACATAAATATTTAATATTACGTCTCTGCGTCGCGTTAGAGGCAGTCGATCGAAATTATAAAGAGAATCGTCTCCAAGAGATTGTCATGGAATGTTAATAAACAACGGCAGCCATGTCAGATTTTGGGAAGTTGTCTTGGAGTGCGACCGTGTTTGAGACAGCTCCGTCTTTACATTCGATTTTTCTATTACTATTCTGCATTCTGTGTTATAGTGAAATTCTTGTTCCTTTTATAACAAGTGTTGTTATTTACAGCGCGAAGCGTGAGTGTGTTGTGGAAGATATAAATTCGATTAAATTCAAAGTCGACGCGCGGGCGCAACATTTTGGCTCGTCCGGGATCGAGCTGGATAACACAATATTTGAAAAGAGCGTATAACGGTTCTAATGGTTACATCGGAACAGCAACGAAATCTTGCATCTGGAGTCATGACACGAAAATATCCCGGGCTGCGACTTCGCTTCGAACTTCGGATCTGGAAGCTACAACATCGGGGCCGACATTGGAGACAATCACGCTCCAATCTATGTTGCAGGAGATCCGACAGCAGCAGCGAGCAGATTATGAGACGCAGCTACAACAGCGTGAAGAAATGCTTCACAGAATGGAGAACAGGATACGACAGCTGAAAAATATCCATAATAATCAGCTAATTCATTCTTATAATAGAGATAATAGAGAGGAACGTACTGAGCGCGAAGATTTTAGTAACGGAAGTGAACGCGGAAATCTTAATTTTAATGAATGTTGTTATAAATTAAAGACCGATACTTGACGGAAATGTTCTTTTGCGGGAATTTTTCACCCAATTTTGTTTAATAACTCGAGTGAACAGGTGGTCCAATTCAGAAAAAACGGTCGTTTTGGCGTCATGCTTAAAAAGGGAAAGCGCGTTTCATATTGGACAGAATTTTTGAAATCAAAGATTTAAAGTTCGATGAAGTTCAATAAAGTCAAGATTAGAATTATGTTTCGGGGAGGGAACATCTTGTTCAAACGTATTATTCACAATTTACTAATAGGAGACAGAAAGGGGGAAGATTTACCTTGGGAGCAGAGATTGTCGCGTTTAGCTTATCCAGAATGTGTACATAAGATCGCCTGTGCTGAGTTTATTGCCGCAATAACGAACGGATTTTTGAAGCGTACTCTACAATTAGAGAACCCTACAATTAAATTCATTAAAATCCGCGATAGAGAGTTTGGACGATACTAGCTATTCAGGAAGAATAATTTTTCGGAAAATCTAGTTTAAATTTAGTATTTATTAGAATTGTTTATTTCCATAAGTTAATTTTCTTTTTAAGAGAGGAGCAGTTGGAGAACAACGGACGTGAAGGAGAGCTTGAAAGAAGAATGAAATGGAGAAACTCCTGAATTCAGAAGACTGCCTCACCCGCGGTTTTTGATCTGTGCTTTTCCTGTCGTGTCGTAGGGTGATTGCTGAGGCAGAGACTTGTGGAATCCTTTTCGTGGAATCCTTTTCTCTGATGTTGGGTCTACGGAGGATACTCTTATCTTGTCTGAAGATCTTCGATAACGTCAAGGAAGAGTGATTTTTCAGAGTTAAGAGGCAAAGTATGAGGGAATTTAGAACGCAAGACCGGGAAGAACACCGATAGTCGATTGGCTCCAATATGGCTTTTCGCTCGGTAACTTGGACAAGAACTCAAGGTAGAACAGGAAGATTCGTTGGAACCCTGGAATTGCTATGCACTGGTGGAATGAATCTCTCTGTTTTGGATTGAATGAATCTCTCTGTGGATTGTCGGGACGACAATCTTGGAAGAAAGGAAGTAATGTTACGTCCCTGTGTCGCGTTAGAAGCAGTTGATCTGAAGCGAGATCATAGAGGAGGATCGTCTCCAAGAGTCATAAAATGTTGACAAACAACGGTAGTCATGTCAGATTTTGGGAAGCTGTCTTGAAGTGCGGCCGTGTTTGAGAGAGCTCCGTCTTTATGTTTGATTTATCTGTTACATCCTGTATTCTGTGTTGTAGTTGTGTTATAGTAATGTTCTTATTCCTTTTATAACAAATGTTATTATATACGGCGCGGAGCGTAATTGTGTTGTGCGCTTAAATTCGATTAAACTCGAAGCCGACGAGCGGATGGAACAGTATATATAAAAATATAGACACAAATGACTAAATGGCATTTCTCTTAAAAAAACTACGTATAGAATGTAACGATGCGTCACCCCATCGTTCCCGACACGTCGCCCGTCGGAAGTCTGCCGCCCGGCGAACACCAGCCGGGCAAGGGCAGAGGCGCTTAGCGCCCTATTTTTAATAAACAATCGGTCGGAGACATAAACAACCGACCTCCGAGCAGCGCCAAGCGCTCCCGGAAAACGCCGAACACAGTAGACAGCAGAAACGCTGCGCCGCTACCCCCACTCCGAAAGGGACGAGAGCGACGCGGGTACCGTAACCGAACGGGTATAAAAACCCGACAGATCATGGATCTGTATCAGACCGGTAACCGAATCCGCTCGAGCAGTACGCACGAGACACCTCCAGAAACCGCTCCGAAACCGTCAAAAGACAGAGAACCGGGGGTTGACATGTTTGCAGCCTCCGTCGAGAATTCTCGACTATCTGATCCGGAGACGATTCCCGTCACAAACCGTAAGAGACAAAGAGTGGACGAGTTCGCCGCTCTTCTCGAGGATTCTCGAGCCCTACGGTCCTTACACCAGACCGTCCGAACTCCGCGCACGGCGCCTCCCTCGAACTCCGTCTGGGAACACGCGCCGTGTCCTCAACATCGACGCCTGCACCAAACTACAGGCCGCCGCCCTGCAGTTCGCGCCGATCATCGGCGAACACTCTGTACGCGCTCATACGCGTATCGATAAACCTCGCATCGCGAAATATCGAAGTAGCTCGCATCACGCACCGTGACAACACGCGCCTGCCTTACCGCACGCACCGCGCGCCTACTAGCTCGCACCGCGACAACACGCGCCCGTCTTACCGCGCGTACCGCGCGCCTATCGGCACGCACCGCCAAAACACGCGCCCGGCTCACCGCACGCGCCCCGCGCCACGAAGCGAGGCACTTGACAAGACGCACAAAAACCCGTCTAGCCAGGCGTCATAACAGCGCGATTGTAAAAGGCGGGCACCATGTGAAAACCCGTAAATAAATAGTAAATCATAAACTGTAATACCTGACCATTGCCCTCGAGAGGCAAATAAACGACGTATCTCAAGCTAACGTTTCTTACTGTGTTTCAAACCCTTCACGAACCCTGATCCCGATTGCGCTGTCCGCACGCACCACACCGCTCGTGAAGCGGCCCGTTACAAGAAGACTACACGTTATTACATAAGCAATATTCAAATAACTTTCAATGCAATAAAGACACGCATGTATATTTTATTCTCACACGCTTAGATACATTAAGATATATATGCTAGGCGATAAAGCACTAAAAATATATTGTAATATTTTCATTTGAATATAGATAGATATATGATTTATTGATTCCCCTTGGGGTTACAAACTCTTACAATTTAATTACTTACATCCATCTTAACTTTAACTTACAATTATCTTAACTCTAACTTATCTTAACTTAACCTCTACCTATTTCTAACCTACCTACACACATACACCGCTACCTGCTCTACGCTAATTTGGAATCTCCGCTTCCTTTCTAATCCTTTCACCCACCTTCATTCACACATCCCACATTAATCCTCTCTCTCTCTCTCTCTCTCTCTCTCTCTCTCTCTCTCTCTCTCTCTCTC
>JBCEZY010000045.1:1438460-1452996 GCA_039654445.1 Cataglyphis savignyi
AACGAAGTGCCGCGAAAAGCTCGCGGCGCGAAGATGCCTCCCACTGTCAATTGATACTCGGTCCACGGCGAAGCAATGGGAGAAGCGATTTGCGAGCGTGCTTCGCTATGGCACCGAAAAAATTACACACATAATGAAAAGATCACATACATTAAACGGAGCGCGCATTACGTGTGTAATTCTTTCGGTTGTCATAGCGAAGCAAACCGCTCCTCCCATTGCTTCGCCGCGGACCGAGTATCAATTGACAGTGGAAGGCATCTTCGCGCTGCGAGCTTTTCGCGGCATTTCGTTGGCTGATCTTTTAAAATTAATATTTTCTTAAATATTGAAAAAATCACAAAATGGTACAGGACTTTTCTATTCAGAATAACACCTTCTACCTTCCCTTAAAGGGTAATCCGCGAATTATCGGACACCCTGTATATATATATATATATATATATATATATATATATATATATAATATCTACATTAATAATAAATAAATAACATATGTAATAATTCTAATTTGTGTTTGCTTATTACGAACAGATTACTTGCGTGCATTTTTATATTATTAAAATGTTCCTTAACTCGGGTGCTCAAGTGTCTTTTTGTCTGGTCAATATATGAAGCACTACAGTTCTTACAATTTATTTTATAAACGACTTCCGTTCTGTTACTAATAAGCAATCCATCTTTGCCGCGTTTAATCTGTGAGTTTAATTTTTTAGGTTTATTGTAGACCACTGTAAATCTCATATTTTTAAACATCCGACCAATATCGTCACTCAAGCCTTGGGCAATGCAATGTAGGAAGGTTTGTCTGTACTTTCCCTATTACCCGGAATGCTATTAATCCGGTATTTCAAAAAATTGAGTCTCTTATAAATATAACGATTTATAACATGTCGGAAAAGTTATTAAGTAAGATCTGCTTCATAACATCAATGTTTTTATTATAAAACTGATCGTCAGATAGTAAGATAGCATGGACAACGAGATTAAAAATGGTGTTTATCTTATATTTAAAAGGATGGTTCGAATAAAAATTAATGTATCTATTGGAACAAGTAGGTTTTCTATACCAGTTAGTTACAATTTTCCCGTTGGAACGGATCACACTGGTGTTCAAAAAGTTTATACATGAATCCGACTCTATTTCATGCGTGAATTTTAATCGTTGGTGATAACTATTGAAAATCACATTAATCTCGTCAACCTTTGCACGTGGAACAATAGCAAAGATATCATCTACGTATCTATAATACACAGGAACCGCAAAACTAAGTAAACCCAAACAGTATGTTTCCAAATCATCCATCTCAATATTTGCCAAAATAGGTGATAACGGAGATCCCATAGGACTGCCAAAGATCTGTTTATCATACAAGTGTGTTTAAAATTTGCATTAATTTACTAGAAGATCCTTAGAACCAGGTCCTCATCCTGATCCTAAGAGCGTTTTACCAGATTATACCTCCTTACTACTGAATCTTCTTACAGCTTCAGAAGTGGGATCTTTCGTTTCTCGATTGGACTCGATTTTCGCTATATAAAAGTATTAAAGTGTTAGTACTTGATCTTTCTCAATTTCCGTCAAGTGCGCGCTTAGTCTCGGACATTTTTCGGCAGCCATATTGGCCCGAACGACAGATACTTCACATCTCTTTTTCTGATGCACGTGCTAGTTAATCTCGAACATTTTTCGGCGACCATACTATTATGGTCCTGGACTATGTCCAGGCATCAGGTACCTCTCTTTTTGTCTGATACGCTTCTGTCTCGAACATTCGGTAGCCATATTGGCGCGTGAAAAAGGATATCTCACCGTGCGCAATAAGTGCGTAATCGAACAGTTTTGGCGCAAAAGGGTTCGCGTACTTCCAGATTTTATGTTGTGAACTTTGATATGTGATTTCAAAACAATGATTCTCTTCTTATTCTTAAATTGCAAATTTTCTCACCGATCAAGATGGATAGTGAATTGAACAAGATTACACTGGCTTAGTTGCAACAGAATGCTCGCAACTATGGTATTACGCCCATTCCAAAAAATTAAATCTGTCTGTGTTGAAGCCATAATTCAATATTTGGAGGAAAATGTTCCACTCCAGGAAACGTATAATACAGAACCGCAGGATGCAGGAGAAGTGAGAGGGCAGAAGTAGAAATTAAGTAGAAGTTATAGTAGAAATTAAGTAAAAATTATATTTAAAAAAAAATAAAAGCGGAGGTTAATGTAAAAGAAGAATTGTAGAAACAAAAAGGGTAATGGGATAAAGGAGTATGAGTAATAGTAGAGTTAACAAGCGAGGAAAAAAAAAGGAGAGTGATGGAAAGCAAGAGAAGGTTGAAAGGGGGTAAAAGAACGAGGAGAACTTGACATGGAAAGAGAGTAGGACAAATAGAGGATAAGGCAGATAATGGCAAGAAAGAAAATGAGAAGAAACAAGATCTGGATAAAAGGAAAAAAAAAGAAAAATTAAGAATAGAAAGTACATGGTAGGTAAAGGATGAAGAAAAGAAGAATTAAAAATGGATGAAGTTGAATGGAAAGGACAATCGAATGAGAAAGGTAGAAATAAAACAAGCATAAAGGAAAACAGAAAAAAAAGAAAGAAGAATCACGAGGTCAGGATGTAACGGTTCACTTTTCCCGTACGCCACGGATCGGGCTCGCCGGTTTCCAGGATTCGGGAGAAGGGGGAAACTCCAATTTACTCTTTCGATCTTTGTGTAACAAAACAATTTATTCAGAACTAACAGACATAATACAAACGAAATAGCAAGCGCGGACAATGGGAACGGTACAGCGAATGCTAATAAACTCGGGTTACAAGCAGGGATAGCAAAGCGCGGCCGGCGAAGATGCATGCATTGGCGTGACCGTGTTGAACCATTTGCAGTATCACGGGGCACATACATTAAGATTCGTTAAAGGGGCTTACTAAGCTAACGCGGTATGTACAGAATCGGTTGATCTGGTAGGGTATACCCTTGGATCGGTCGGTCGGGTTGTACGGAGTACCCGGTATGTGTATCGGGATATATAGTCGGCGCGGCGGTTTTGAATCACCCAAAATATCGGTTCGCGAGTGCTTAAACTAACGCTGTCCCAGCAACCGGGAAGCCCGGCCTAACCACGAGTAGTCCTGGTGTCTGCAGAATGTTGATTTCGGATCTTGGTTCTGACAGGACTCAGGATCAGGAACTGGTAACGGTACGCTCGCCGGACCGCCTTATATACCCGGCACAGCTCTCCCACTCACAGGATTCGGCGCGTGGTAGGGCGGTCCCCTTAGTGAAATTCGCGCCATAGGTGCGAGCGTTTAGGGGCGCCATGCCTCATTTTACGGGCGGATAGTCTGCCCGCGAGGCTGTAACGGTATCGTTACAAGAAATGATGAGATGAAAAAAGGGGAGGGCAGGAAACTTTAGCAATGGAAGAAGGGAAGGAGAGAGAAAGGGAGGATGTAGAGAGGACGTAGCAGATGAAAGGTAGAACAATGGAGTGGGGAGAGGAAGGGAGGTGAGAGAGGAAATTACAATAGCGTTTTAGAATGTAGCAGGGCTGCTAGGTAAGGATAAGGATTTTTGGAAGGAGATAAAGGAATGGAACGTGGTAGTTATGTTAGAAACAAAGGTGAAAGAAAAATGTTGGGGGCGAGTAAGAGATAGGTTATCAGTTAGTTATGTGTGAAAGATATAGACAATGAAGAGGCGAAGAAAAAAGGGAAAAGCGAAAAAAGTATAATCATGGAAATTAGAAAAGAATTGAGGGAAAATACAAAAGAGGATACAGAAGAAAGGGATGGAATCATGACAGGTAAAATAAAATGGGGGAGAAAAGCATAGAGGATGATAGAGGTATATATGTACAATGACTTGAAGGAGAAGTTGAAAGAGATAAGAGGTTAGATGGAAGAAAGTAAAGGGAATATAGGGACCATAATTAGGGGGGGAGGGGATTTTAATGTGAAAACAAGGAGGAAGAAAGTACGCAAATTCGAGTGGTCTTCACTTGGACACGGTGCAAATGGACACGTCTCAAATGGAGACGAGATTTTACACACGGCCCAATTGGACACAGTGCATTTGAATACAGTAATTTTGGATATAGTAGCTTTTGGACACGTAAGAAAATACGCATCGTTTACTTGGACACTGTTCATGTGGAGCATATTGGAGAGAGAAGATGGATTATTTTAAATTGGTGATAAAGGGAGATGAGGGATGGAATGAACGTATACTGGGGAAAGGGAAATTGACTACATTTTTATAAAAGAAGAAATGAAGGAGAAAGTATTAAAGATAGAAGTGCAGAAGAAGATTGAATCAGATCAACATTCGTTAGAGATATGTTTGAAAGAAGAAATTGAAAAGAGTGAGACAAAGAGGAAGGGATAAAGTAAGAGAATCAGAGATAATTGGAAAAAGAAGGAAAAAGAAGGTTTGAAGAGAGAATAGGAAAGATTTATAGCATAGGGACTAGAATAAACGAAGGAGAAGAGAATTAGAGATGCATTAAGGGAGGAGGAGAAATGTAAGAAAGAGAAGAATAAAAGGAGAGAGGGATGGAGAGACGAATGCAGGGAGGCGAAAAGAGCAGTAAAGAGTGAGCTAAAAGCAAGGAGAAGGGGAGAGAGTAAGGCTGAGGTGTTAGAAAAGAGAGTACAGACAAAAGAAAAGGGAGTATAAACATTTATGCGAGGAGAAAAGGAAGCAGGATAACAAAAGATGGAAGAAGGAGATAGAGGAAGCAAGGATAAAAGGGAAAATTTGCGAGATAGTGAATAGAGAAAGGAAGAAATGGAAAGAAAATAAATAAAAGGATAAATATGGAGGATTCGGAAGAGTTTCAGAAGCCTATTGAGAGGCGTGTAGAGAAAGATGGTAATGAAAGAAAGAGATAGGAGAACACTAGATGAGAAGACAGAACTGGAAAGGAAGGAAATTAGAAAGATGACAAAAGCGAAAAACGGGAAGACAATGGGGATAGACGGAATACCCAACAAGATATGGAAATATGAAGGAGAAGAGATAACGGAGAAGAAGAGATTAGGAGATTCTGCAGCAGGGTGTAGACGGGAGAAGGATAGTCGAAGGACTCGAAAGAGAGAGTGATAGGATCGGTGAGGAAAAAAGGGGAAGGGAAGATAATAAGTGCAGAGGAATACGCTGATGCCGATTCTATATAAGATATAGGTAGTACAGTATTCTGACAGAAAGATTGAAGGAAGAGGTAGAGAGTAAAGATGCTATCACCAAACCAAGTAAATTTCGGGAGAAGAAGGGAGTGTACGTACGTGCGGAATTATGGATATATATGTGCTGAATTTCTTAGTGAATAGGCAAGAAGAGAAAAAAGAAAGAGGATTGGTGACAATATTTTAGAAGACTTAAAGGCTGCTTTTGACTCAATGACCAAAGATGGTGGAAGAGATTTTGAGGGAATTGAAATGTAAAGTGAGAGTCGGGATGGAAGTGGGGGAAAGTTTTTGGACAGCAAGAAGAGTACCTTTCGAGTCCGCTGCTGTTTAATTTAGCGTTGACGGACCTGGAGAAGGAAATGTGAAGTGGGGAGGGATGAAACTAGTAGAGGAAAGGATATATATTTTGTCGTATGCGGATGACATAGCACTGGTAGTGGAGGACGAAAGACAGATGAGGAATACGTTAGATAGATTAGAAAGGTATATGGATAGAAAGGGGTTGGAAATAAACACAAAAAAGACTAAAGTAATAATGTATAGGAAGGGAGGTGGAAGATGGAGGAAAATAAGCTGGAGATGGAAAGGAAGATCAGAGGATGTGTTGCATGTATATTTTTGTAAACGGAAACGGAAACCAGTTAAAAGGATAGGGTAGAGGAGAAAGATTGCAAGAGAGATTGCGTAGGGTAGGAGGCAATGTGTTAATGCGGCGATAGGATAAGGTTAAGCTAAACGTAGGTTAAGGAATTTTTGTGCTTGGTAAATGTATAATATTGTATCCTCTTTGGGGGCAATAAAGATTTGAATTGAATTGAAAATTCTTGTGCAACATCAAGAACATTAAGAAACCTTCTCGTTTTTACAACTAAAATCATTATGTACACATGTGCGGATCGTCCGATTGTTGAACCGGACAAGCCGGGCAAGAACTCACGTAAACCTCTGCAATCTAAAGTCCTATGAAACAGTTGTTAACTACTTTGACCTCCAAGCAGCAAAATTCTGGACTTCAAACAGACGCTACATGATCTGCCCTGGAATATCAAGATTCCTTCGTTTGGAACTCTCGCCAACAATTGCCTGACTTGAGTATCTTCTCTTTTGGAATGCCGACCGCTAAAAAACCTGAGAATCTCGAATGGTTTTTCTACTCGGATCCGGGAATCGAAATAAGTTTTCATGGATTTGCATTAATGAAAAGAACAATTTTAATGACATAGTATTAGAAAATATACAAATTAACTTTTATTGAACACTGACTCGCGTTCGCGTCCCGAATTACAAGTTGTACAAGTATAGAATCAATCGATTTTAATACGGATCTCGCTCCATCTAAACGATAATCGGTATTGACTCGACTTTCACTGCGCTCCAATTGACCTCGAGTCTTGCTCTTTGCTCACGCACATCACCTCGTTTACCCACTCTTTTCCTGCGCGCTTCTAATGCACGTCGTTTGATTCACTTTCGTGCCACAACATGTGTTTTGCAAGCATACGTTCTTAATCTTTCTCTTTTCTTTTTCAAGTTTCCTTTAGAATCTTCCCGTTTCTGAGAGCCCTTCATCGCTACAAATAATTAGATTAAGTATAGTAGTACAGGCACAGTATATACAGTAGCGCAATTTCCTGTCGGCACCTTTGATGTTTGTGTAAAATAGAACGCGCGAAATCAGCGAGCATAACCAGTACTGCCATCTGAACTTCTATCTCATTTTCTCTTTGTTTTGTTTCTCTTTTTAACACATTACTACGTAAAATAAATTAATTAAATAAAAAATTATGTAAAAAATTATGAAAATAAGTTGTTAATAATATAATATATAATATAAGTATATATATATATATATATATATATATATATATATAAGATGAATAAATATATAAGAAAAATCTGAAATAATATATAATATAGTATAAATCTTAAAATTAAAAATGATTTATGTATATGTCATATGACATAACAGATAGCAAAAAAAAATTAGAATACTTTATATTTTATATATTTTTATATTATTATACACACATGTACAATATATATTAAAAAATATAAAATTTCAAGAAATATTAGTAAAATTTAACATTTAGAAATTAAATATTATAAAACGATTTTTAAAATATATATTAAAATATATATTAATAATAAAGTATGTATATACTTGAAAAAACGCGTTACACGTGTACATATTATTTAATACGGAGAGCGCGCGACAACAAGCAGGTTATTTTGATACTAGCGGTGTTTGCAATCGGCAGCGGGCAGCGTTAGTATCGACATAACCTGCTTGTTGTCATCGCACTCCATGTCAAATAATATGTTTTTGTATAACGCGTTTTTTCAAGTGATTAAGTGAATCGATAGTGATCTGTTATGAATAAACACGATCATTATAATCGTTAAATCGTTAATCAATTTATCGATTCAGTGCGTGAGTGTAAAAGTGTAAAAGTATCGCTACAAAATAAAAAACTCGTGCTATTCGCGGCCGTGCAGCAATTTATTTGTTTAATTATTTTATTTATGAAGAATCTCTACAAGGTAAGAATAAGTAAATGAGTGAACGAGTGAGAAGGTGACTGAGTGAGTGAGTGAGCAAGCGAGCGCACGAGCAAGCAAGCAAGATTAGAGAACGAGAAAGAATAAGTGAGTAAAAGAAAAAGAGAGAGAGAGAGAGAGAGAGAGTGTGTATGTGTGTGTAAACGTGTATGTATGTATGTAATACGCGTACACGTTCTCATACATACACACACATACACACGCTTTCTTGCTCATTACGAGAAAAATTTGAATCTGAGCACAGGACAGAGATACCGCGATATATACAACTCACGAAATTTCTTTCTGAATATTGTAAGGTTCTTGTGTCTTTCCCAAGTTCGTCAACCGATCAGTTTAAATCGAAATCGTTGACATCTAAGAATTCAGTTTTGTCGTTTGTAACTCACACAATGGATTACCCCATTTGCAAGGAGCGGCATTATATTTCGAAATGCTCTCGTTTTCTCAAACTTTCGGTGAAGGAACGACATTCTAAAGCTCGCACTTTGAAATTATGTCTTAATTGCCTTCGCGCGGGGCACACTCTCAAAAGTTGTCCCTCCGCATGGATGTGTCGGTCCTGCGGACAGAAGCATCATACGCTCCTGTACTTTGAGCAAGGCTCAAATTTTCAGATTACGACTGCTGCTGCAGCCGAGGCTCCCGCCGCTCAAGATTCCGCGATTACATCAAAGCCTGAAAACAACTCTCTCGTGACTAGTCTTTCTAACAGAGGTACTCGATATTCACGGCAACGCGTTTCCTGTTCGCATTCTGTTAGATTAGCAAGCCAGGCTAATTTTATAACGGAAAATTGTCTCCGAAGGGACGGCTTTAGTCAGACCAAGCACCGTGCTCTTGTATTCTCGGTGAACGAAAGTAAGGCAACTACGATGCAAGGTCTCACCTCTTCGTGATCCGTGCTCGTAATTGCGACAATATTTGGTTTCCGATTAAAGCCACGATTCTTTCGCGTATAACTTCTCCGTTGCCTAGTAGGAAGATAGAAGTTAAATCATGGAAACACTTAAAGAGATTGCCGCTCGCAGATCCGGAGTATTATTTATCTGGCTCCATTGGTATTCTCTTGGACGCAGAATCATTTGTCTAATGCACGATGGCCGTTGTAAAGAAGGCAATGGCGAACTGGACACCTTTAATACCGTATTCGGATGGGTTTTGATGGGCGCAATTTCTCCGTCGTTACAAATACAATCCCTGCATTCGTTCACCATTACACTCGATTCCATCGACGCTGCGGTGGGTCGATTCTGGGAACTCGAAGAGGTTCCGGAAGACACTTCTTGCTCAGAGGAAGATCGTCGTTGTAAAGAGATTTTTGCAAAGACCACCTATCTTGATACTTCAGGTCGTTTTGTTGTCTCGTATCTTTTTGCCTCGGAACCTCCTTTTTTCATTGATTCTCGTTCATCGTCTCCGTGCACTTGAGCGACGTTTTAAATCAGACGAAGAATTAAGACTTGGCTATAATAATTTCATGCAGGATTACATTGACAGCGATCATATGGAATTAGTTCGTGAACCTTTCCCCTCAGACGGACACATCTATTATCTGCCACATCATGGCGTATACAAATTAGACAGTTCTCCATTAAATTGAGAGTAATATTTAACGCCTCGTCGAAATGTCCGAACAGGCTATCGTTGAATAGCAGATTATTTAACGGTCCGAAATTACAGCAGGATATAATTGCTATACTCCGCTTTCGATCCGAGACTGTAGCTTTGACTGCGGACGTGAAACAAATATTTCGACACATATGGATAAATGCTGAACAGCGTAATTATCAACGCATTGTCTGGCACTTCTCGGAAACAGATCATATTTGTGATTATATTCTCAAGACGGTTACCTTTGGCATAACTTCTTCCTCGTTTCTGGTCATTTATTGCTTGCTCCAGTTAGTTCTCGAATCTCACAAAGAATACTCTTTAGCCTTCGCCGCATTATCTGAAGCTCTACGTAGATGATATAGTTGTTAGTATCCGTACGCTGGAACAGGCCCGCGCTCTTTGGACACAACTGCTATTGTTACTTCGTAGTGCCGGCTTTGAATTTAGAAAATGGGCGAGCAATCATCCTGTCGCTTTGGCTAGGTTCGAGCCCCAGCTGAGCAGTAATACGATGTTGTCTTTCGAACCGAGCGAGAATCAATCACTCAAGGGACTGCGATGGCATTCTCAATCGGATAGCTTTGGATTTCAGGTTAACCCCTTGGATGTACCAAACCATATCATCTTGTCAGAAGTAGCACGTATTTTCGACTCTGGGATTTTTGGCTCCATTCACGTTTACCGCGAAACGCTTAATACAGCATCTATAGACTCTGAAGCTGGAGTGGAATGACGAGTCTCCGTTAGAGATTTGTCGCCGTTGGGAGGACTATCAATCGGAATTAGATTATTAGCTTTACTTCAAATATCCCGTACGTTTGATGCGAAGGATGTCGTTCGTCGCGAATTACATGGGTTTTGTGATGCCAGCGAGCTAGATTACGGGGCTGTGATCTATTTACGTGTTGTTGACAAGGTAGACATTTGCTTACTTTGCGCCAAATCTAAGGTAACACCGCTCCGCCCTATAACTTTGCCTCGTTTGGTCTTGCTCCTTTCCAATCTAATAGCATATATTCGACAGGTTCTTCAAGGACATCTGAGCTTCGACGCTGAGCATGCCTGGTCCATTCCATGGTCACGCCGTTCTGGATTCGATCGTCTCCGCATCGGTGGAAGACCTTTGTTCGCAATCGAGTTGCGCGCATACAGGACAACGTGCCGGTCCCCGCCTGGGAGCCACGTCGATACGGAGCATAATCCGGCGGATCTCTATTCCCGTGGATTAACTCCTTGTGAGTTGATGACTCAGTCAATGTGGTGGACGGGCCCGGAATGGCTTATACAATTTGAACCCCGAGTTGACCCTACTCACGATGTAGAATCTTTTCCCATCGAGGAGGAAAGGATCGTTTCTCTTGCTACGCTCAATTCGGCCAGTCTAACGGATTTCTGGACCGTTTCTCTTTGTTAAATAAAATTTGTCGTATTTTAGCATATTGTTTAAGATTTTGGAATATTTTGAGAGCCAAGTCGATATACACTACCTTGGCTGTCGATCAAATGGAGCTACATTCAGCGTTATTGATTTTAGTTATACAATCAGAGAATTTCGGTGAAAATATTGAGCAATTACAGAAGGGGGAACGACTTCCCAAACATCTCCTCACGCTCCCTTTCTCGATTCTAAGGGTGTTCTCAGGGTGGGCGGTAGACTGGTACACTCGGTACCGTCTTTTGAAGCCAAACATTTTCCACTCTTGCCTAATAAGCATAGGCTTACTGATCTTATCATAGAACACACCCATCGCTTACATTTACATCCGGGTAAACGGGCGATGCAATATCTTCTTGCTAAACGCTTCTGGATCCTTGAGATACATCGCGCGATCAAGCGAATTCTCTCTGGATGTTATAGATGTTTCAGAGCTAACCCACAACAGGGATACCCACAGGAGGGCTGCACGCCGTGTAGCCCCCCATGGCAGATCTACCGACTGAAAGAGTTACACAAGTTAAGCGTTATTGATTTCCCTTTTCGGTCACCGGGGTGGATTTTGCAGGGGCGTTCCTTATGACTAATTGTCGAGCTCATGGAACTTCATCTTACAAGGTATACGTCTGTAATATATGTCTATAAGATATATTTTGCAAATCAAAAGAATTCTAATATAATTATTATATATATTTTATAAGATATATATTCTGCAAATCAAAGAAATATTAAAATATAATTATATATGTTTTATAAGATATATTTTGCAAATCAAAGGAATCCTAATTGCACTAACAATAATAAATGATGCAAGTAATTTTTATATAATATGAAATATTGTACAACATGAATTAATTGTATGTTTATGATTCGGACACGGCAAATTTTTTATATTTTGCTTTGTACGTTTGTAAATTTGTTTTATACGCGCGCCCCGACTTAGAGTTTACGAAAAATATTCTTTCAAATTATACCTGTAAGATATACTTTGTAAATCAAAAGAATTCTAATTGCACTTAACATTAACAATATAATCTGATATTATAGTATATAATACCTTTAATAAACTCTAAAGTAATGTAATTTGTGATATACTATTCAAAATTGAACTTATTTCGGAAATCATTCTATTAACAAAAATTAAATTTAATAAAAAATTTAATTTTAAGGAGAAAATCTGTCTAAAACACTTCTATAAAAATTGATTTTACGATATCTACTATTTCAAATTACAAATCTTTACAAACTGAATTATTTGTAAATACTTGGCCAGTTAATTATTGATTTTATTTAGTTTTTTATTTTTTAGAGAAATTTTTTTATTAGTTATTTTTCAGAAATAAGTATCATTTCAACTTTTTGTTGTATACAAGGAATATTTTTTATCTACTTGGCGTACTTTTTTTTACCTTTGTGAAGTTTTTTTATTGTGATCTTATTGCTTTTTGTAAAAATTTATATTTTTTCTGCAAAGAATATATATGCATTTTTAGAATTTCGAGGCCAATTGTTGTACTTTTAAATCATTTATTGATTGCCACTCAGCCTTTAGCACGTACTATGCTTCTATAATGTCCATTAGTTATACTTTTACCTTGAAAAATTCCGTTAATGACTTTATATATATTTGCACCAATACTTATCTTTTCCGTAGATACAGCTTGTTATAGTCCAACTAGCTATAACCGAATTATTATTAATTTAAAGTATTCTTTAATACGCCTTCCGACTACAGCGAGATATCGCGAAAGGCGTATAATGTTACGAGCGCGAAACGCTGACGAAGCGAGCCACGCGCCGAGGCTAAGCGATTGCGAAAGGATCGAAGCACCGGAAATGCAAGAAATTTCGATCCAACGATCTTAACTTGCATTTCGGCCTAACAATTCAAAACAAGCGACACAACCATATATGGTCATGTCGCTAAGGAATCCCCTTCAAAAAATCAATCAAACAGAAGGCAATAAAAGATATCACCGCGAATACGGGCAGTCTTGATTATCGATCTGTATTGGACAGTTATTATTAAGTGATATCGGACAGTTACCGCAATCAACCTAACTCAAGGAATCGCTAGTCTAGCCGCGACACGAATTGTTACCCGAACGAAGTCACAGCTGATCTCGCGACCGTGACCGAGATATCAGGCTCGCGCCGACGTAACCCTACACCGTGACATCAGGCTCGCGCCGACGTAACTCTATATTGTGATATAAATAACTGTGAAGGAGAACGATAGGCAAAAGGAAGCGACAATCTATACAAATAAAACTAATTTATTTGGAGGATAATAAATTTCTGAAACACCGGCTCCCGATCCGGTCCTCGGCTCCTCAGCCCTTGGTGACAAAAACCCAAATTTCCTGTGCCTCCCCTCGAGGCAAAACAAGCTTTAATTTTAAAATCTATTACTTTAATAATTTTTGTATCACTAATTTTCAATAAAAATAACTGATATATTTTCTGTTATTATATCAGTCTTTTTAAGTACTGAGACAGCATCATAATTGATATATATTTTTTGAACGTTATTTCAATGTGAAAAATTATATTGTATTAATTCTTGTAAAGTATATGATTTTTTAAAATAATAAATTGAAATCTTAGTAGACTAATTAATTATTATTATATCCTTTTTGATCTTTTTTATATAAAATTTTATAAAATTTTGTATAAAATACAAATATTTAATATAATAATACTTTTATTATATAGCATAACAATAATTTTCATATAACGTGGAATATTGTATGGACAAGTCTGGATCCATATACACTACTAAAAAAAATAGGGAACAATTTTCATACCTAAAAATTGGATTATTTTCAAACAAAGTTGAAACTTGACGAAAAATTATTGTACATAAAATTAAAAAAATCATTTTAAAGCTTTAAAAAGTTTTTAAAGCAGTTTTAACTTTAACGCACTATCAGTAAATTTTAATATTTTTTTGTCTTGTTTGTTTTGTACTTTAAAAAAAAACATATTTGTTCTTTAAAATTACATATTTTTGACACTCTGCAGCTCAATAAAAAAACTCTTGAAAAATTCAACTTAAGCTCCATAATCTACAATATTTTGCCTACAAAATGTTTATTTTTTAATTTTTCTACGATTTTTTTTGACCGAGTAACACGAGTTTGAAATCTGTATTTTTTTTTAAATGAAAAAATGAAAAATTTTTTAAAAATCACCAATATCATTAAAGTTAAAATTTCAAGCTTTATAAAATGCTTTTTTAATTTTTTGTCTACGATGATTTTTGGCGTAGTATCGACAATATTTCTAACAAATACAGTTTAGTTTCAAAATCGTGTAATTTATTAAAAA
Organism: Cataglyphis savignyi; assembly: GCA_039654445.1. NCBI lineage: Eukaryota > Metazoa > Arthropoda > Insecta > Hymenoptera > Formicidae > Cataglyphis > Cataglyphis savignyi. The sequence goes on from JBCEZY010000045.1 coordinate 1,452,597, forward strand.
AAAGAAAAATTTTTAAAAAAGCATTTTGTAGGCAAAATAGAAATGTTGTTTATGGAACATGAGATAAATTTTTTAAAAGAAATTTTTTTATCGAGCTGCAAAGTTTTAAAAATATGTAATATTAAGAAACAAAACAATGTATTCTTTTTTAAAGTAGAACAAGGAAGATAAAAAAAATTTTGAAACCATCGATAGCGCGTTAAAGTTGAAACATCAAGCTTTAAAATGTTTTTTAATTTTGTGTACGATGATTAATCGTCAAGTTTCAACGATTCGAAAATAGCTCAATGTGCGCGAAAGTTGCGTGGACGCGCGAGTGAACGTGCCGTGGAGAAAGGTCAGGCGCGAGCTGAGACGGATACCGGGGTGATGCACTCGCGAGTATCGCAACTCGATTATC
>JBCEZY010000045.1:1457952-1468965 GCA_039654445.1 Cataglyphis savignyi
TATATATATAACATGTTATGCAGACAAATCACATTTGTCAATTGGCAAGTCGTTCTATATCTATCAGCAAATTTGCCTAAACGGGAAAGCCTGGATAGCACACCATGGAACTCTGCAAATGAAACAGGAAATTCCAATCAATGGATAATTAATTTCTCAATAATAAACGAGAACCCAAACCAGACATTGAAAATCTTCCCGGCAAGCAATACTGATGTTATCCATATGTCAACAACATAGAGAAATAAAAGAAAGAAAAAAATATTTTATCTCTCTCACAAGGTAATAAAATCTCCAGCCGAAGATTTCGGAATTATTAATATTAATCAAATAAACATTATAAAACAAATACAGTTTTTTGTTTTCTTTTGCCGCAAAATGGGCACACATAAGAAAAGAAGTTTTGTATTAAAATTTTATATAAGAATATAATAATTAATAATCAAAAATGTAAAGGAAGAACGAAGGAAAGATAGAAGGGATTTTAGTGATCGCCTTCTCTTTCCTCCTTCTTAACAAACAGATTAGCATGCGTATATAATCTACTGTACTTTAGTAAACCGCAAAAGGAAGGAATCTATTTTTTTTTCTTTGCAAATGTTGGGTTTTTCCCTAATATTTGTCTAAGGTTGCAGATGTTACGTCCTGGCAACTCCACAATTCCTTCCTTCCACGAAGTTGCGGCAATCGTTTATTAGTGATAAAAATGAATCGTTTAACCAATAGCATTTTGCGCCACGCGTTTTGTAAACTCTTAATCACTTGTCAATAATTATACATCTATGAGAAACCGTGAGAAAGACGCGAAAAGATCGGTGATGAAATTACGCCAATTCTCTTAAATAAATAAAAATTAAAATATCCTTGCAGTAGAATTTTCCATCAGAGGAATAAAGCAATATCGACAAGATAATAAATTTTTTCTAATGAAATGCAACTAGATCAACAACGATAAAAACGAACTCAACAAAATACTTAACAATTAGAGCCGTACCATTTAATAAAAATAATCATAAAAAAATAAATTCTTTTCTAATCATAAAGAAATAAGACTTTTTCTAATCAAATCACGTGCGCAAGAATGTGCCAGGAAAGGCAATCAAGAGACTTTGAATTGATATCGAACTCACATCAATCGACGATCACAGCGAATAAAAAAAAACGAAAATTAGGAGAAACACCCCTGACGAGGATACTGGGATCATTTTTAGTCATCATTTTCGTCAAAATCTTGGAGGTTGCCTACTTCTAAAAATTAAAACATCCTTGAAAAAGCCCTATAAAAAAGGAACTCCCCAACACATTATATTTTTACAGTTCACAATTCACAATTTCAAATCATTAGTGTTCAAAGTCTTATTCGTGTTCTCATTGTTTTTAACTGTCGTTTCAAACCTTTATTCTGTGATATAACTATTCATGACATTGTGAAAGTGCAACCAGTATTTTCCGTGGGCAGTCGTTTCCAATCATCAACCCAGCTTACTAAACACCACTTCTAGAAGTAGGTCTCAACTAATTCTCTTTATACGATTTAAATATTTATTATTTTTTTGCGATGTGAGAGAAAGAGATATCCTTGTGTCTTTTGGCCAAAGAATTCCATCCGCGATCTAAACGCGTTTGTCAGGTTCTTTGCAAGAATAGGAAGACGTTGGCTCGGGCGCATATCACTCAAGAAACATTCAAAACAGTGCACTATTGCGTCACTGAACTTGTAGATAATTTAACCGCGGCACATAAAATAATTAAAATCATTAACAATTTTTACGATAAACACTATAGACCGACACAGACACACATTATCAATCACCCCTCCCCTCGCCCTCCCCCTTCTGCCCTTCTCCCTCCCTCTCTGTCTCTCTCTCTCTCTCCCTCTCTCTCTCCCTCTCTCTCTCTCCCTTTCTCTCTCTCTCTCTCCCTCTCCTTCCTGCTCTCCCGAATTTTTCGTGTTTTCCTCCCCGCAATCACTGTCATCAATTTCTACAGCGATCATCATTAACGATTCTCCTTCTCCTACTGCCGAACCCGCAGAATCGGACGAATTTGAAAAAGTTATGATTATGACTATTCTTTCATTCATACATTTCAATAATTTTACACTTTTCACATATGCTTGTTTTATTTTATTAATATTATAACCAAATTATTGTAATAACCGGTGACAGTTTAAATATTACGATAGACTCCGCTCCCTCATTCATTCTGACTGACGTCCTCCGTATAAATGTATCACCCGCGAATAAATGGACATTCACACATACACTAACATAATTAAAGATTAGTTTTTTCTTTTCATATTATTAGTATTAATTATAAGAACATGTATTAAATTTGCTATTTATTTAAATAAATACATTATTATAGCCCAACTAGCTATAACCGAATAATTATTAATTTAAAGTATTTTTTAATACGCTTTCCAACTATAGCGAGATATCGCGAAAGACGTATAATATTACAAGCGCGAAACGCTGACGAAGCGAGCCACGCGCCGAGGGTAAGCGATGCGAAAAGACCGAACTACTGGAAATGCAAGGAATTTCGATTGAACGATATTAACTTGCATTTCGGCCTAACGATTCGAAACAAGCGACACAACCATATATGGTCATGTCGCTAAGGGATCCCCTCCAAAAATCAACCTTACGGAAGACAATAAAAGACACCATCGCGAAGACGCGGCGGGCAGTCTTAACTATCTATCTGCATCGGACAGTTATTATTAATGACATCGGACAATTACCGCGATCAACCTAACTCAAGGAATCGCTAAGTCTAGCCGCGACACGAATTGTTATCCGACGAAGCTTCAGCTGATCGCGCGACCGTGACCGAGATATCGGTCACGGGTTCGCGCGACGTTATCCTACACCGTGACACCCGGCACGCGCCGTCGTCACTCTACATAGTGATACAAATAATTGTGAAGGGGAACGATCGAAAAGGAAGGCGACTCAATTTATGTGAATAAATCCATTTTATTGATAATTATTAAAACTTCTTAAACACCGGCTCCCGACCCGGTCCTCGGCTCCTCAGCCCTTGGTGGGAAAGATCCCAACTATCCCGTGCCTCCCCACAAAGGCATAACAACATGTATATTTTTGTTTAATTAATATAAATATTTCTTGATCCTTCTCTCATTCCCAGTAAAAAATCGCATTTGATCTCATTAAATTGGCCCGATTAAATTCCTTGATTAAAAAGGGACCACCGAGTGAACGTCTGAATAAACAGCAACTCATATGATCGTTTACCTGATTTTCAGATCTTTGAATTTGCTTGACCTGATTGTTGCGTCGCAAAACGTTTAATTTCGGGATAATTAGAATAATTGTTGCGCCTTTTCTTATGATTCATGCTTCGGAGAGTCTGAACGTAACACATCTTATAAAATATACTTTGCAAATCAAAGAACTCTTAATCGCACTAAACACTAATTATGAATTGATATTGTAGCATATGTACATACGTACATATGTACATACAGGATGACCGAAGTTGGCCGCATCACCCATCGTGTGCAGGTAGAGCAGATAAAACTGAGAAAAAAGTCTTATACTATTTTTTGGTATAGCGCTTAATAAAAAAGTTATTATTGAGTAAAGTCTGGTCAATCATCGCCGATTTTTAACTGGACATATATCAGTGAGTCATGCGTCTGGTAATGGTGCACCACTATAATAAGTGAGTGCTCTCGCCCACTACCAAGCGCGTGGCTCACCAACGTGCGCCCGGCTAAAGATCGGTAATAATAGACCAGACTTCACTTAATAATAACTCTTTTAATATATATGTCATTATGATAATCGAGAGCTATTATCAGGAAGTCCGCGTTGCCGGAATCGATTGCACCACTCGTCGTGTGCAGATAGAGTAGATAAAATTGAAAAGAAAAGTTCTGTAACATTTTTTTCTATAATGCTTAATAAAAGAGTTTATTATTTTATTAAATTATATATATATATATATATATATATATATATATATATATAGGGCGAGGCACAGGCTACCCGAATAACTCCCAGTTTTGGAAATAGGAGAAAATGTTTGATTGAATGTTTGAATTTTGTAATACAAATCCATTTTTCTCAATATTTAGCACAAAAAGTTATAAGGGTAAGATGGCCAAAAAGTGAATAGTTTAACGTGTTAGTAATTATTACAAAATATTTCTATAATAAATATATTATTTATAATATATTTCTTAAATAAATATATTATTAAAAAATATTTTATTTTGATGAAAATAACGTGTCAAATGTGAATTGATTTTTGGATTCCGGATCCATTCAACATTTATCAAAGAAAGAAACGAAATTATCTAAGAGAAGTGCAGAAATTGCCGATAAATATACGTGTTGCTAAATCAGGTCAAGTGTTAACTGCAGATAAAATTGGAACTTAAGAGTGCACGCGCGAGCGAACGGAAAAATCGGTGACATTTTAATGACTGGAGTTTTATCGGTACCGGAGTTCGAGTATAATCTTCTTTCAGTTCGTAAACTTGAGATGAATGGTTTTTCAATAACATTTAAGGACGGAAAAGGAATCATTAAAAAAGAGAACAATATCGTCGCGATTTCATAAAGAAAAACTATATGAGTTATGTGTTGAAAGTGACGAAAACCGCAAATTTTTGTAGGATCAGTGAAACAGCACGGCTGTGGCATCATCGTCTGAGCAATTCAAGGTTAAAGAAACTAGTCAACATGGCAGATGAAATAGACGTGAAGGAATTGGAGACTGTATCAGAACTTTGCGAAACTTGTGTAGAGAGCAAGCAGACTCGTCTTTCTCATAAAATTGAGCGCATCACAGCAAAATGTTCTTTTGAGCTGGTTTATAACGATCTATGTGGTTCAAGAGATATAACGTCTTTTGATAGAAAAAGGTATCTACTGACCTTTATGACTTCACTTATTTTATTGCGGCGTATATGTTGAAAGCCAAATCAGAAACACTCAGGTATGTTAAAATGTTTCAATGGCTAAAGCTCATTTTAATTTCAAAATAAGTAGATTCAGATGTGAGAATGGAAGAGCATACATTTCAAAAGAAATTCGTCAACATTTTGAGGACTATGGAATTCAATTCGAGTTTACAATTCGCTATACGCCTCAACAGAATGGAGTTGAGAGGATGAACAGAACTGTAATCAAAAGAGCGCGCTGTATGATTTTGAATTCAAAGATGAGTAAAATCTTTTAGTCCGAGGCAGTGATAATGGCTGTTTACTTAATAAATCGATGCCCAACAAATACTACGAAAGATAAGCTGCCAGCTGAACTTTGATATGAAGAAAAACCTACGAAAATTGATATAAAGAAAAATCTACGAAAATTAAGAGTTTTTGGATGCGTTGCAGATCTTCACATTTCAAAGGAATCAATGGAAAATTTGAATTACGATCTAAATCCTGCAGACTGATAGGCTATTGTGCGAACAGATATCGATTGTGGTGTCCGGAGGATAATAAAGTAATATTAGGTCGAGATGTTATTTTTAACGAATCAAAATTTACTTCTGAATCTAAGGATTTTTATGGCTTAGAGTCTTCAGAAAATGCAGTAAAGACACAAGAACTTTCTGATTCAGGCAAAGAACAAGAAGCGTTTTCATTAGGTGATGAAAAGTCCGAATACTTTGATAATGCGGAAGAGCGAGCGGAAGATATAGAAGTCAATGGAAGAAATGCAACATTGACAAATGAAGCTGAAATCTTGAGAAAAAGCACACGTGAGAAAAATAAGGCCAAATATTTGAATGATTATACCGTTCTGGCTCTATGTGCAGAATCATTCGTTGAAGATGTTTCACAACAAATTAATAATATATGGACGGGATGATGAAGAGTAGTGGATGCATACGATCAGCAAGCATATTATCACTTGTTGAAAACAAAACATAGAATTTAGTATTGTTGCCTCCTGGAAAAAGAGCCATCGATAAGAAATGGGTTTTCAAAATTAAGAGGGACGCAGATGGAAATATTGATAAATATAAAGTATGTCTAGTAGTGAAAGGATGTTCGCAAAGGAGAGATTTGGACTATGAAGAAACATATGCGCTTGTTGCGCGTTTTACTACTGTTCAAACTCTTTTATCGATAGTCAACGAATTCAAATTGAAAACTAGATAACTAGACATAAAAATGCATTTTTTCACGGAACTATTAGTGAAGAAATATACATGAAATCGCCTCAAGGATTCATAAAAAATGATGGTCTGATCTGCAAGTCGAATCTGGACTCTATGGACTCAAACAAGCTCTACGAACTTGGAATGTCAGGTTCAATGAGTTCATTCTACGCCTTGGATTCAAGAGATTAGAACGAGATCACTGTCTTTATATAGGAACATGTAAGAATTATTTTCTACTTTACGTCGATAATATCTTTATTGCAAACTAGAATGAAATTCTGATATAAGAAATCGTAGATGCGCTTAAAGGTGAATTTGCTATGACAAACATCGATGAACTTAAAAAATTCCTCGGAATGAAAATTAAGCAAACATCAGAAGGTCTATTTTTAAACCAAAGGATACATGAAAATGTTACTTGTTCATTTTGGAATGACGGAGTGCAAACTTTCTAGATTACCCATAGAAGCAAACCCTGAAAAACACGAAGACGACAACGGAGAAGTCACAATCAAGATGAAACTATACAAAGAACTTGTTGAAGATTAAGGTTTCTTAGGCTCAATATTCGTCCTGATATAAGTGTTGCTATAAACTATTATAATCATTTTCAGAGCAATGCAAAACTAATATATTGGAAAAAGCTTAAACGAGTTCTTCGATATATTAAAAGAACTATCGATTATGGTTTACTGTTCAAACAAGGGCCGAATTCAGAAATATCATTTAGAATTTACGTAGATGCAAACTGGATTACAGACAACAATCGTAAGTCGACAACAGATTACTACAAGTTTTCATTTGTACAGTAAGTAACTTGGTCAACAAAAAAGACAAAAGGAATCATTCTTTCATCCGAAGCCGAGTACATTACTATGGCAACAGTATTAACGGAAGGGATAAATGCGGAAGATATGGTTTAAAAAACTTTTAGAAGATTTTAATGTGAACAGCGCTAATCGCATAATGTATGAGAACAATCAATCTGTAATTTATTTATTAAATCGATGGGAACATCGTAAATTAAAACATGTTGATGTCAAATATAATTTCATCAGAAATCATCATATATATCAAAGCAATTGATGTACAATACATAAACACCACAAGAAAATCGATATGTTAACAAAAGTCTAGTCGGAGAACAATTTATAAAACTTGGTGTCCAACATTGGTGTCTATAAAGTTTAATTATTTTTAAATTTATTTATTATCACTCATACATTGAGACAGAGAATTAGAATATGTAATGTTGTAACAGTTTACCTTTCCCGTACGCCACGGATCAGGCTCGCCGGTTTCCAGAATTCGGGAGAAGGGACAAACTCCAATTTACTGTTTCGATCTTTGTGTAACAAAACAATTTATTCAGAACTTATAACAGATATAATACAAACGAAATAGCAAGCGCGGACAACGTGAACGGTATAGCAAACGCTAATAAACTCGGGGTACAAGCAGGAATAACGAAGCGCGGCCGGCGTGAAGATGCATGCATTGGTGTGGCCGTGTTGAACCATTCGTGGTATCACGGGGCATATGCATTAAGGTTCATTAAAGGAGCTTACTAAGCTAACGCGGTATGTACAGAATCGGTCTTGAATCACCCGGTATATCGGTTCGCGAGTGCTTAAACTAACGCCGCTCCAGCAATCGGGAAGCCCGGCCTAACTACGAGAAGCCTGTGGCCTGGTTGAGCGTGGGTATGAGGTCCGCCGTCCCAGCAACCGGGAAGCCCGGCCTAATCACGAGTAACCCGTGTCCTGGTGTAACGGAGGGACGGGAACCGCCGTCCCAGCAACCGGGAAGCCTGGCATAACCACGAGTAGCCCGTGGCCTAGTATAGCAGAGGTATTCGGTGTGCGTCTGCCAGAAACCGGGAAGCCTGGCTTAACCACGAGTAGCCCGTGGCCTGGTGTAACGGAGGGACGGGAACCGCCGTCCCAGCAACCGGGAAGCCTGGCGTAACCACGAGTAGCCCGTGGCCTGGTGTCTGCGGAGTGTTGATTTCGGATCTTGGTTCTGACAGGACTCAGGAACTGGTAACAATACGCTAGCCGGACCGTCTTATATACCTGGCACCGCTCTCCCATTCACGGGATTCGGCATGTGGTAGGGCGGTTTGGTGGGATTCGCGCCATAGATGCGAGCGTTTAGGGGACGCCATAGGCGCCATACCTCATTTTGCGGGCGGATGATCTGCCCGCGAGGCTGTAACGGTATCGTTACAATGTATAGCATTCACCAATAAGATAAAGTTATTATTCAGTTTTCTTTTTCGTTTCTATAGTTATAGTTTATCTTTTCCTTATGTAATTAGACGCATCTTCTTTTCTTTCAGTCAATCTTTTATTTAATTGCATTCATACCGTTCATGTGAATTTACTAATAAAATTATTTTTTAATAATTAGTTTACTCCACTCCTTATATTCAAATCTAATATCATCAAATAAGTACGCAGTAAGGACGCAAGTAGTAACATCTTGAATAGAATCTAAGAGTTAAGACAATCCGCTATATATAGCTAAGAATTATTTACACGTTTATCTATGCAATTTTAAATTGATTACATTACAATCAACATAATTTTTTATGTTATTGGATAAACGGGCTAATTGAGAGCTTGGCGTAGAAATCAGTGCGCAAATGTAATTTTGTTTGATATGTTTATTGAACGTTTTAGTCTTGGATTTAGATCTTCTTCAGCATATATTGTGTTGGTCGGCGGTGCACGTTATCTCGTATATTATTTAATGGATTTTAGTTCCGGCGATAGATAGTCTGTCAAACGAGAGAGGCATAGCAAACTTCAACTTTCAAAACGCAGTTGCGTCTTGTACATTAAACAACGTGCATCACCAACACATAACATTTGCTGAAAAAAGGTCTAAATCCAAGACCGAGACGTTCAATAAACATATCAAACAAAATTACATTTGCCCATTGATTTCCGCGCCAAGTTCTCAATTAGCCCGTTTATCCAATAATATTACATATGTACAATAGCTTTATATTACTAATATAATTTTTCATGTTTAATAAAAAAAACTCAGTAAAATAAATTATTCACTGTTTTCATTAAAAAGATAAAAAGAATTCCTGCATGCAGGATGTGTCAACGCGTTATGTCAAAAGGCGACGTCAATCAATTTTTGGCTCTAATGGAAAAGTATGTAAGTTAATTTGATGAATAGTCTTGGCTGAAACATATGGCGGATTGAAATAACCAATCAGCAATTGATAGTCGGTGACTTAATTCTTACTAGAGGAACTCTAATCATGAAGCGCCATTAACGCAATTTTATGGCAAACGCTCCAATCGTACAAATTTTCGTACATGCGCATAGGGGATTTTGGGCGGCGATGATGACGAAAACGTATCTTAAAATTTTAAACATTTCGACTTTGCATTACCTCCGTTCATAATACAGATACAAAAAAAGTAAACATTTTTATTATATAATTCAAACTCAAGTTATCGATTAAGCCTGCTAAAAATACAATCGGTTCATTGTTATTGAGGTCCGATAATCTAATAATACTCGCATCTTGCCAATTCACGTGCAGATACCTGGAGTGCCTCATTGCTTAGCATTGAACTTGGCAAACTTGAGACACTATCGTGTCTACCCTTGATATAAAAGTTTATTGGCGATTTATCGGAGATTACATCGACCTCATAAAAAGCTATGTTTTCGCGCATTTTATTCTCCAACGACCTGAAACAACATATCAATCTACTTGTAATTTTTATTAAGTGTAAACTTTTTCACTATTGTTCTTTAACGAACGGCTGAATCGTTTCACAATGGAGTAAATAAAATCAATCCATCATGTTCTTTATGTATCTTTCGTCTACTGAGTCAGATGTAGTCTGCACATAAGTCGCATATCGTAGCATTTTCTCACTTATCATTATTTGTAGCATCTATTCGTTTTAAGTGTAATTATATTTTTTTTGAAATTCTTGCTGTTCTCTCAAAAGTTTAACATTTCTACATACCATTTGTTTGCGGCATGATTATTATCTTTCGATTGCATTTCGCATCATATCTTTCCCGACCTTGCATCAAAGCCGAAACCGGACATAGAATGTTATCGCGTATGTAATTTCTTAGTTATTTGTTCTATAATATGAATTGTTTAGTGTTCTCAACGATAATCTAAATATATTAATCGACATTTCTATACCAACAATAATGACAAAATGACTCATATCATCGACGCATAGTTTAATTTATAAGGTCAGCTTCACGATATTTCTCAGTAATTGACAATATTTCATTGTTGTGAACATTGTTGTTGGTTTAACGTAAAGCTTCTAGCAATCGCAGGCGATCTACCAACTCATTGGGATTATTTCAATGCACATAATCAATCTTATTGTTGCTTAGTGTCATAGCACGCGGTGATTTATACCTCAGTTCAGTTTTTTGCCGAAAATCAACGACACAATTATAAATTTATATTTGTATCCTTTGAACTGTATTGATTTATACATATCGTTCGTGGATCTGCTTCGAACGCTTACGATACAACTGGCACTCATGCTCCGTGTTGTAATAAAGATTTTAAATATAATAAAACATTTTATTAAAAATAACAAAAGAAACTTTAATACAACTTAGAACACAGAACAGATAATCTCATTTATAATAAACAGCGAATACGTCCGTGTTAGGGGATCATCTCCCAGAGATAGGTACAGCAAATTCAAAAATAACTGCCATAAACGATTCGCAACGACGAAATGCACAGGAGCGAACGTAACAATATTACCGCCGTATCTATGCGCATTTGTGTTTTGAATCAATAACATACTTTTGTACTTATACATATCATCCTCAGTATCATATATATGGCAT
>JBCEZY010000045.1:1500621-1518149 GCA_039654445.1 Cataglyphis savignyi
GTCCCGAACGCTGCGCGAACTTGTATACAATTTCGGCCCAACATCTTCGAATATAAATCGTAGGTTAAGGGGTTAATCAAATAAAATAATCAAGACTTCTATTACGAATATAAAAACCAAATAAATAATACAATAAAATAAATATATTTTATATTTTATATAAAATTAACATATAATAATGGGGTTGTTCTTATGATAAAATTATAAGCATAAATAAGCGATAATAAATAAATTTTTCTCGCAATAATTTTATCGGATACCCTCATTTTTCATATAAATTATGTCTTTGTTATTGAGCTATAAAATACAATTCATTTATTATTAAACAGAACTTCGCGAATTCAAAAATTTTAATTTTGATGAAACTTTACATACATGTAGAAAGAATAAATATATAAATTATAGAATGGATTTTGCTTTTCTTGATATATCTCGAAAATTATTCGAAGCATCAAAAAATGTTTTATATAAAAGTTTTATAGTAAACTCTGTTTAATCACTTTATTGAACAACTCTATTTAATAAAATTAAGTAAAAATTAAAAAAAATTTTTTTAATTAAAAAATTAATTAAAATAAAATTTTATTAATGTAATTAAATAAAGCTGCTTTTGCCATAAAACTTTTGTATGAAACATTTTTTGATATCTCAAATAGTTTCCGAGATATATCGAGAAAAGCAAAAAACCGCTTTACATAGGGGTATTTTTACCTTATAGAAGGGGTATTTTTATCTCATTTTCGGACAGCAATTGAAAATTTTTAAATTCATTTATTGACCCCTCGTACATGTCTGTAAAATTTCATCAAAATCAGAATTTCCGGATTCGCGAGGTATCATTGTTAATGAAAAAAAGAAAACAGTATGATAGTAATCAGCGGATCACACATAGACAATTAACAAAATAATAAGAGTACATTTAAAGCTAAATGTGTGCAAGTTTTAGTGTTTTTTCAGTACTATCTAATATAATTATTTGAATTTCAAATAAATTCTCTTTTTTACGCTTTTAAAAATAAGCGTTTGAAGTTTGTGAAACATCATATATCATGATTTAATGATGCATAACTCCGTAAAATAATAGTGAATACAATAAATGATCGGAACTTGTACATATATGCTTACATGATACGAATTTCAATGTGGAAAAACACCGCTACGCGAATCAATCTGTTCTGTTATTGGCGAAGAAGTTGTATACCACAATATTTGCAAGTATTAGTTTCGACAATTTAAAAGTATTAACGTCAACGATAAAACTGAACATTTATGTCAAAAAGCTCCTTCTATTTGATGAGGCATGAAGGACATACTGTTTTACAAGCTTCTCAAATTGAGTGAAACAATTATTACGCCACTATAGTTATCAGATAAATCATTTAACCGACGAAAGCGAACAAAAAAGATAATTTACGAAACAAAAAAAAATTATTTTGCTATGATAATACTAGACCGCATTGCTCTTTGTATTCAGCAGACCATTTTAAATTTGGATTGGGAAATTCTGCTTCACGCGGCATATTTATCTTGGTATCTTAAAATTACCATTTACTTCAGTTAAAGTAACATTTTTTAACTGGACAATGCTTTCGAGATGTGATTGAAATAGCTATGAATTGAAAATTTTACTTTCGAACCAATTTTTTTTTAGAAAAAATCGGGAATTTATCAAAAAAATTGCACAAAGTCATACAAAACAAAGACAAATATTTTAATGATTGAATGATATTGTATGCATCTAAAATGAAAATGTGCAAAAAACAAGTTAAACATTGTGTACATATCTAGACATATAACAGAAAATAATAGTAGAAAATAGTAGAAACAATAGAAAAAAATAAACACATATTCAAAAAATAGCGATACAAGAATTATCTAAAAATATTGCCACGTATGAAGAAAATCGAGGTGTTCTAAAAATTTATTTGCACATCATCAATGTGCAATCGATTTAAAAGTTTGAATATGCATATTAAGAACCATCTTACGATAACTTTTACCTTGATTTATGTTGTCAAGGTCATGATCCTGAGTAACTCCAAGTAGCAAATGATCATGTTCTTGAGTAACTCCAAGAAGTAAATTTAAGAGTTTTTATTCGTCGCTCGTTGTTTATTAAATAATTAAATTATACAATAAGAACAAGTATTAAATGTGATAATTTGAATTTCTCTATAACATTTTTTACATACAATGTTTCGACTGCCACTCTATCACGCAAGCGCAAATAAACTCAATCGAAACAACAACATTGATTATCATCACCAATTATCAGTCGCGGCTCACTTTCAGAAAATAAATTCTTCTGACACAAAGTAACGAGTCTTGATGGCGAGCGCAATAGTAAGTTTCGTGAGCGTAACTCCGATCACCTAGGAGCAACGTTAATCTTTTAGCCAAGTCGTGCAGTAGGACATACAGAACGATCGGATATGTCTGCAGTGGCTTCTTATATTAGGACTGGTTGAGACACTAAGAGAATTTTGGGAGTGCCCAGTTGAGCGCAGCAAAGAAAGATACATTGAGTGGCTTCTTCATAGATGGAGCTTCTGCACCTCATATTTAATCATATATTTCATTAATCATAATTGAGCAAAAACTTCTTTTGAAAATTGAAAGTCTTAACAACATATTTTATTTTGATTTTAATAAAACTTTTCTAGCACCTCACATATTGTAGTTAATACGACAAAGTTCAAGAAAATAATCCTTTTTGCAACATTAATTTCTCAAAATTCTGACGTGATGGAGCAAGTTCAAAACCAGATTCGTATTCAGCGTCCAAAAACCTATAAGAAATGACTAGCCATTTCTGGTGTTTTTTTCTTTTTTTTTTAATTGTAGTATCAAAGCGCTTATAATTCAACTCTGACTAGGAGAGTTCGACGCGCACAGGAATACAAGATGGAAGACTGCCAGTCACTAAAAAAACTATATGACGGCGGGGACATTTCCGGTTCTTTATCCATCGGACTCGCGGTATGACTTCAACGCATCAGAATAGAACTAGTAACAGAAAACGTTGCAAGTAATGCCCCTTTGATATCAAACTGCAAATTGTTCTTTTTGAGAACATCATAAAGAAACAAAACAGACCTTTTTAGAGTCACTATAAAAAAATTACTCAAACACAATCTTGTACGTATACTGTAAATAAATATGTCTCGTTTCCACAAGAAGAATATTTTTTCGGCAATACTTTACTCTGGCAATACTTTACTCAAACAAAGAAAAAGGAAAATATGGCCAACGAAAGATCATACTATAAATATAAAATATAAATAGAATATGATTTACCTAGGAAACATGTCTTCTACTCGTACGTCTAGAATCGCTATCTCTTCTTGAAGTTTTTCTTCCAAATCAAATTTCATTTGTTCGTACATTGCTGAATTTCGTTCAAAGATTGGTCTAATACGTTTTAGCCATTGAACAGTTGTGCTATTCAATTCAATATGATGTCTGCTCAAAGTAGTCATTTCGAGCAGTGAACTCATCATACAAAGAGAGAGGGCTATTTTATTCTGTAATTCTATCATTAGCGTTGATGTCGCTCTTAACATGTATTCACCTGTATCAGGAATACGATTATTATTATTATCAATCTTTTCGGCATTGAAAATAATACTGTAGGATTGATTATAAACTTTGTTCTATTTTACATATGCATTGAGAAATGCTAATTATTTTAAAGAGACAAAATTGAAATTTGCAAACTATTCTATAATGTTAGCTCTATATTATGCGCGTATTCATGATTCGTGCATAGTTCGTAAATAATGTGGAAAAAAATTTGTCAAATTCACATTCGTGATTCGTATTAATTCATCAATGGAGTGGATCAACGAAAGAACGCGAATCACCAATTATTAGTTTTAGCGTTACACTGCGTGATTGTTTATGTGCATATCTTCGGATGAGATTGAAAAATGAAAAACCAAAATAAAATAATTAAGATAGTTGTCTCAACAATACAATCGACAATAGTATTGCGACAATACAATCCAAAATTTTTTATACTCTGAGTCAACGTTAAAATATCTGACTAGCTACGATTATCAATTGAAAATTTTTGGATAATCTATATGCTATTGCTAAGTCAACGCTTGCAATGTTCGCGAGTATCATCTGTCTTTGTTTAACTTTCGATGAAGAATAAGAATGAAATAATACCATGAGATCCTTTTATTAATGTATTTTTACAATTCGTCAATAATTTCAGTTTTCTTTTTAATAGAAATTCTCAAATGTTCTTTTACAAGGTATTAGTTTTTTATTACTTTCTCATTATTAAAATTTCTAATTATTAAAATACGAGTATTTCGTACGTTCTGTGTATGCAATACATATAGGAAATTTTAATAGCAATTATCTCGCGTTCAAGATGATCATAGCGTTAAAGTTGTACAAACTTGTTGCTACTACATTAATTAATATACATATTGTTACATCCACCTTCTGTTTGTACATCTCTGCGAGTCGCCTGTGCTGTGCCGTCTTCAGGAAATGATTCTAGCGTGTCGCTAAGAAAGATGTTATTATAACAATAGTTGATATTTTGATGTTTTAAGCCGCCATCAGAGTCTCGCGACGAATTTGATTCCGTACAGACGTTTCCGCTACTGATCTCATTTTTCTTTGTAAACGAGTTTATCTGTTCCGTGTTCTGTGTTATATTAAAATTCTTTTCGTTATTTATAATAAATGTCATTAAGAAGACATCCGTTTCCTTTCCAGTTTCTGGTAGTGTGCCTCGTAGTGATTTGGCGTGTGTTTTGCAAGGTGCAAAGTGAGAAAGTAAAGAGTCGAAGAGGAGCGAGTGTGGTAGTGTGGAAGCGTGAGTATGAGAGAGTGTGGAGAAGTGAAGGATGCAAGCGGAGGCAAGGCGTAAGGGCGAATAAAAGGTTTAAGGGAGATATGGGATCGTAACAGTTAGGCCATAGGGTATAGAGTAGCAGAGAGCGTAGAACGGGTTAGTGGATAGCAACGGGAGTCTTCATAGAGAGCGCGGGATAACAAGATGGCGCAGTTTGCCGTGAAAGATGCGAAGGAAAGGAAAGGTAGTTACGGAAATATGGAGGAGCTGTTGAAAAGAAAAAGGGAAGAGTCGGGGCTGGAAGAGAGGATATTTTTAGAAGTAAGAAAAAGTAAGGATTAATGAAAGATACGGAGCTAGGAAAGATGGAGAGAGAAGGAGAGTTACAGCATGATGAAAAATTGGAAGTTAGAAGTCGAGGAGTTAATGAATGAAATGAGAGGCATGAAGGGGTGGAGGGAAGAAATTAGAAATGTGAAAGAGGAGGAAAGGAAGCAATCAAGAAGCAAGGGGAAAGGGTAAGTGAGGAAATAGAAAACATAAGAAGGGAGTTTAAAGAGAGGGAAAAGAGATGGACGGAAGAAAGAGAAGAACTAAAAAGTCGTATTAACGGGTTGGAGGGGAAAATAGACAGGTTAGAAATCGCGATATTGGGGAGGGGGAAGAGAATAGAACGGTTAGTAAGGAAATAAATGAAGTGATAGAGAATAAGATAAAAGAGATGAAAAGTAGAATGGAAAGCAGGGAAAGGAAGAAAAGACGAAGAAACGTACTGATCAAAGGAGTATTGGTAAAGGAAGAGAGGAGAAGGGTGGCGGTAGAGGATGTATTCGATAGCATTGGAGTCAAGGCGGAGATCGAAGAAGTGAGAAAGATAGGTGGAGGTGTAGAAGGAGGAAGGGAAATGGTTGTAATAAGGTTGAAAAATGAGGATCAAAGAAGAGAGATTTGGAATAGGAAGAAACTTTTGAAAGGTAGGAAGGAAAGAATTTTGGAAGATTGGACGTGGAAGGAAAGGAGAATGAGATTGAGATTGGGAGGGATAACAAGGGAGAAGAAGAAGAAGGGAAAGAAAGTTTGGATAGAATATGGAAGAATAAGAAGAGATGAGAAATGGTGGAAGTGGAATGAAGAGGAAGAAGTGCTGAAGAACGGGAATGGAAACTTAAAAAACGAAGAGGAGGTAAAGGAGTGAGAAAAGGATGAGATGTGGAACGTTGCGGGGATAAGAAATAAGAGGAGAGATTTCTGCAGAGAAGTGGAAGAGTCGGATAAGGTAGTGATGAGTGAAAATGGTTGGATGAAAAAGGATGGGATAGATCGAGGGGATATTTACCGAAAAGATTTAGATGGGAAGTACAACTAGCGGAGAGGAAGAATAAGAAGCAGAGGGCAATAACAGGAATGTTGATAGGAATAAGAAAGAAATTGGAGATGAAGGAAGTGAAGACAAAAAAGATGGAGGGTCGAATGAAAGTAGCATTAAAAGTAGAGAGCAAAAAATGGAGTGTGATAGGAGTGTATATTAGAGGGGATATAAAGAGGAAGCTAGAAGAGTTGAATGAATGGGCGGAGAAAAAGGAAGAAAACAATAGAATATTGATTGGAGGGGGACTTTAACGCGAGAAAAGATGAGGAGAGAGGAGTAAAAAAGGAGTAAAGAAAAGGGTATATAGAGGAGGAGGGATTGGGAAGAAGGTCGAAAGACAAAAGAACATTAACAAGGAGGGAAGGGAGTTGCTGAGATGGATAGAAAAGGCGGGCTAAACAATATTTAATGGATGCAGGAAGGGAGATGTAGAGAGGGAATGGCGTATACGGGGCGAAACGGTAATTCGGTAATAGATTAGGTGTTAGGGGACGAAGATGGGTACAGATAAATAGAGTGGAGGTGGCAGGTAATATAGATTCGATCACCATCCAATTATAGTTTGGATAAAAGGAGGGGAGGAGAAAAAGTTAGAAAGAAAGGAGAGTAAAAATGGATGTGAACGTAAAGGTAAGGAAGAATTTAGGAAGATGCTAGGAAATGTAGAGGAAGTGGTGGGGTAGATAGATGAGGTGTGGAAAAATATGAGAGACAAGATAAAGGAGGTGATGTTAGGAGAGTGCGCATCAAAGAAGGTAAGAAGAAAGAGAGGATAGTGGGAGTGTAAGGAAGAAAAGAATGCAGTAAGAAGAGAGCTAAGGAGGTGGAGAAAGAAAGGAGCGGTCGGGAGTCTCTATAGAGAAGCGAAACGGAAATATAAAAAGTTCATAGAGGGCAAAAAGAAGGAAGAGAAGGAAAGATGGGAGAGAGAAGTGAGAGAAATTAGAACAGAGGGGCAGGTTTGACAAGTGGTGAACAGAGAAAGAAGGAAGAGGAGGAAGGTGAACGAAGATATGTAGTAATGGAGGAGTGGGATGAATATTTTAGAAATATATTGGGGTGGCGGGGATGGATGGCAGGTTAGTGATATGACAAAGGGTAGGAATTAGGATGGATGAGAAGAAGAACATAAATAGGAATGAAATAAGGGCAGCGATTGGAAGACAGAAGGATAATAAAGCGGTAGGAGTGGATGGCGGAGGTGTGGAAATACGGAGGGGAGAACATGGAGAAATGGGTGGAGAATATGTAATAGAGTGTGGAAGGGTGAGGGATAGATTGATGAGTGGAGTGAGAGGGTGATCATGCCGGTGTTAAAGAAGGGGGAGAGAGAGTTAGGGGGGTGTCGCTGACGCCAACGCTTTATAAGATATACGCTTCGGTGTAGCAAGTAGATTAAGCGATGAGGAGAAAAAGGATTAGTGCCGCAGAATCAGACGGGATTCAAGAAAGGGACAATGAACAACATATTTGTGTTTAATTATTTGGTGAATAGGCAGTTAGGTAAGAAGAAAGGAAAATTGGTGGCATTTTTTATAGATCTGAAGGCAGCGCTTGATTCGGTAGATAGGAGAAAATTGGTGGAAGCGATGAGAGAGAGGGGAGTGAGGGAAGGGCTGGTTAGAAGGAGTGAGGATATTTTGAGAGAGACTAGAAACAGGGAGAGGAGGGGGGAGGATATAGGAGCAGGGTTTTGGACAGGAAGGGGAGTAATGCAGGGATGCCCACTGAGCCCTCATTTATTTAATTTGATGACGGCGGATATGGAGAAGGTAATGTGTAGAGGAGGATGGGGAGGGGTTAGATTAGAGGAGGAAAGGATTTGTACTTTAGCATACGCGGGTGATGTGGTTTTGATTGCGAAAGGGAAGGATGGAATGAGGAGTATGACTGAAAAGTTAAAGGGCTATCTGGAAAAGAAGGGATTGGAGTTAAATGTGTGAAAGTCGAAAATCGTAAAGTTCAAGAAAGGAGGAGGAAGAGAAAAGAATGTAAGTGGGAGATTGAAAGGGAAAGTGATAGAGGAGGTAAAAGAATTTACTTATTTACTTATTTTATTTATTATTTACTTATTATTTACTTATTTGGGTTAATGCAGAAGAATGGAGGATGGGATGCACATGGACAGGAAGCACAGATAAGAGATAGATTAAGGAAGGGTGCTGCTATAATGGGTCAGATTTGGGGAATAGGGAAAAGGAAATTTAAGAACGATTAGGGAAGAAGATTATGGTTCTTCGATAAACTGGTGTGGACGGTGTGGTATGGGTTTGAAATTTGAGGCTGGAGAGAGAGAAAGTAGCTGGAGAGGCTACAAGAAAGATATCTAAGATGGGTGTTAGGATTAGAATGAGAAATGCCGGGGAAATGCCTATATGATAAGGGAGGAATTACAGAAAGAGAAGTTAAGAGGTTGTGCGGGGAGATGGGCGTGAGGGTTCAAGAAAAGGTTGGAGAAAGGTAGGGGGAGTATGATTGCGAGGAGATGCTGAGAGGAATTGAGGGAAAGGTGTGAAAGGAAAAAAAATTTATCGAAATAGGAAGAAGAAAGGTGTGAAATTTTTGAAGACAGAGGTATGGGCATGGTGGAGGTAGGGACGAAAAAGTCGGAAGGAGTGATAGATTTCGTTATTTTGTGAAAAGAGACATAGAGATGGATAAAAAAGAAAGATGAGAAAGAATAGAAGGGTCAAGATACAATAAGTGCTACGGAGAAATGGGAATGGGATCCCAGAGTACCTGAAGAGTGACTGCCGAAAAAGTTGATGGCAAAGGATAGCAAGGTACAGGTTGGGGAAACGGAATTAGGGAGAACTGTATTGAAAAGATGAAGAGAGGAAAAGCTGTAGATTATGTGGAAGGGAGGGGGAAATATGGGAACATGTTTGGCAAAGATATATGAATTGGGGGGGGGGGAGGTGAAGAAAGGCTGACTGGAAATATTGGGAAAGGTGTTGGGAGAAAAGAGTAAGAAAGAGGAATGGTTGAGGCAATTAGAGAGATTAAGTGGTGGGGGAGGGGATGATGAGGGGAAAGGAGATCAGATTAAGAATTAGGATTAGAGAATAAGATGCAAGAGGAGGAGAGACAAAGAGTAGTAGGAGGGAAAGAAGGTAAAAAGAGAGTGAGGGAGAGTGGAAAAGAGAAAGAAGAATGATGTGGCATGTGTGAAGGAAGGTATATGAAAGAAATGGAAACGCGATACGAACCGGAAGCGAAGATCTCAAGTCAGAATAGTTCAAGTAGCGGTATGTGTGTCTGTAATTAAGTAGAGGTTAAGATAAGTTAGAATTAAGCTAGAGTTAAGGTAGATGTAAGTAATTGTAATTATAAGAGATTGTAACCTTAAGAGGAATCAATAAATCATATCTAATCTAATTTAATCTAATAAGTGTCATTATTTACGACACGGAGCGTGCGTGCGGATTGTGACCTGCGCGATTCGATTAATCTCGAAGTTGTCGTGCGGACGCAACATTTTGGGGGCTCGTCCGGGATCGAATTAGATAACAAAACAATTTTGAAACGCAAAACAAGTTAGACGAGAACTGAGCAACAAGATCTTACATCTGGAGTTATGACGCAGAAAAGATTCCAAGCTGCCAACTTCTTCTCCAAGCTTGTACTTCAGATCCGAGATGCAGCATTAGTGCCGACATTAGAAGCGATCACAGAAAATGACAGTTGAATTATTCAATAAACAGCTAAGTCATTCTTGTAATAGAGAGTAGCATACTGGGCGCGGAAATTTTAACAGTGAAAATAATGATTTGCGTTCTGAGCGCGGAAATGAATGAATAATGTTTAGATACTAATTATTATATGTGTGTAATTGTAATGTTTTTGTAATAATGATGATAAGTGTATTATTTGGTTTTGTGTTTATTGTGTTCAGCGAGAGCTATTCAAGATTGAATTCGTAGAATTTGGATCAAGATAGGATTTTATTATTGAAGACTACCTCACCCGCGGTTTTTGAGCCGTGGTTTTCCTGTCGAGTCTTAGGGCGAATGCCGAGGCAGGGACTTGGAAAATCCTCTTTGAGGATGCCAGATCTACGGTAGATATCCCTCTTCCCTTGTCAGAAAATTTCCTTGTGAAGCGACATGATGAGTTATTACCACAAGTCAGGCGAGGAGCAGAGGATAAATGTTAGGATAGAGATTAGTTAGGAAGAAGATTTATCAAAGTCGATTAGGATCTGAGTATTATATATATATTGGCGTTCGGTAACCTGTAGCGGTAGCTCAGGGTAGAACAAAAAAATCAGTTTGGTGCCCTGGAATCGAAGCTGGACGATATTCTTCAAAGATGAAGAGAGAGTTTGAGCAGTATTCTACTCATTTCTAGAGGGCGTATTGGGGCCTGCAAGTACGGTGCTTGGTAACCTGTAGCGGCAGCTCATGGTGGAGCAGGAAGCCATTGGAGTCAACGTCTTGGAAAAGATGGATAACCCATAAGCTTGAGCCTATTTTAAATTGTCGAAACGACAATCTTATAGAAGAGGGGGACAATGTTACGTCCATCTCCTGTTTGTCCATCCTTGCATGTCACCTGTGGTGATGTGCTGTATCGTCTTCAGGAGGTAATTCCCTCGCTAAGGGAGATATTATAACAACAGCTGATATTTTGAGCCGCCATCGGAGTCTCACGGCGGATTTGATTCCGTTCGGACATTTCCGCTACTGATCCCACTTTCCTTTGTAAACGAGTTTATCTGTTTCATGTTCTGTGTTATATAAAAATTCCTTTTGTTATTTATAAAAAGTGTCATTATTTACGCGGTTAATTGCGCGGTTCGATTAATCTTGAAGTCGACGCGCGGACGTAACAATATATTAATACACATATAGTTAAGTTTTCAAATTTTTCATGTTAATTTCGATTTGCGAGACAACTATCTTAAGTGGGAAAACTGATAGATAAAAATTAAGACGCAAATATTGATATGCAAACTTATTATTTCTAAAATTTATTAACAATTGTGTATTAAAAATATACGTTTTATACCATTTTTTGATTCATATAAATATAAATGATATAAATATATAAAACTTATATTGGAATTATAAAATTTTACATATACTTTTTTTTAACATGTACTATTTGTTATTACATTCAAATTTCAAATTAAAAATAATAAAAAAAAGGCTCATTTAAATACCATCGTCACACATATATCGTCGGTGTACAATATAATGATTATTATGTTATTTATTACTTTTCTCTTGAAGTTGCGTTATTAAATGATTTAAATTAAAGTTAATAATTATATAAACTATATTTTGCTATGTAATTTATAACAATTAAAACAAAAATAAAGCATAACGCAACTTTTAGAAGAAAAGTAATAAATTTTTAAAAATTGCATTGTTTTCAAATAATAACTTTTTTTTAATTAATAAATAGATTGTGAGGGTATATATTTTAAAACATATATGTTCGGGAATCGATCTTGACAAAATTGAAACGATTTTGACGAGCCCAAAAGCTAAAATTCACTCATAATTGAGTTAGTAGCTAAATTTTTTTAATTTTTTTAAGTAAGAAGCGTTGTACAATCAATTTTAAGTTCTATAATCCTTATTATGCTTTATTTATATTTTATTGTTTTTTATTTGCTTCGGTAAATAAAATAAAATGAAATATTTAATAAATAAAAAAATGTAAAATTTTGCAATTTTAATATTTTCTGCGTCTTATATTAAAGACCTACTCTAATTATAAAAAGTAATTCATATGAATATTATGCATTATATTTTTAGACATATTTTGCGTGATCTTTTTATTTAATTTTTTTAATGCTAATTTAAATTTTTTTTCCATGTTATTAATAAAGAGATAAAATATAATTTATAAGTATAATTTTTAGAAGATAATATTTTTAATGGCAAGTAATTTTTGTAAAGAACTATTTTGCCTGGAAAAAGATATACTAACAATAAGTGCTTTTTTTTACATTTATGATGTTTTTTTTAGACGGTATGACATGATGTTTTTTACCACCTGTCACAAGGACGGAATAGTCCGGCCGCGGGCGGTTGCGTGGGTCTCCGTTCTCCCTATTTAGAAAGAGAGAGCGATCCAAATATAGGGTCGAACGCGATTCTGCAAATTTGGTACTATTATTTTTGTTGGCGTTATCTGTAAGAGTTATAAAGTATAATAGCGGTAATAGAAACGGATGACGGGATCTCAGCCGAAGACAGCGCATAAAAAGATTAACGTTCAAGACGAGTGGATGTGCGGCATACGGGAGCACATCAGATAATCAAATCTTGCTTAATTTAAGATCTCTATCGGGCGAGGAACAATTGCTGTCGCTCAGAGATTTCTTACCTACAGGATACGAGGAAACCAAAAAGGAGGGTCACTCACATGGGAACCTCAAGACGGACGTCGAGATTGAGCTCGACATACGAACCCGGAATTTTAATCCGGATGAGATCTCGAATCGAACAGGAAATCGATAGAAGGATCATTCAAAGTCACGTAAGACAGGGAGAGTCTGATCAGTTTCTAGTCGAAGAAAATCTTCCAAATCTATTATGCCATATATATATTTTAATGCATTTTATTTGCTTTTGAAAATAAAATAGAATAGAATGTTAAATAAAGGATAATAAGATAAATAAAAAAATGTAAAATTTCGCAATTTTTATATTTTCTGCGTCTTACATTAAATCTATTCTAATAAAAAATAATATATTTGAATATTATGCTTTATATTTTTCTAGATTTACTTAACGTAATTTTTTGATTTCACTTTTTCTTGATACTAAATTAATAAAGAGATAAAATATGATTTCTGAGAAGAGATAATATTTTTGATTTATAGAGATAATATTTTGGCGATTAATTTTTGTTAAGGATTATTTTGGCGGGATAAAGATATATTTATCGTTCTTTTTTTACAACTGTGATCTTTTTTAGACGGATATATATTACTTTGCTATTGTAAAAGTTATATCCAATGACATCATATTGATGTATCGCTATGCAAGATTCGTATATGATCTTGTATAACTAAAATAGAATCTATTGTTTGGAAACATTGAATTCTTTATGTATCACGAGGATGAAAAAGAAAAGCAATTTTTTCGTTATAAAGTAACATTTGAAATGCATCCATATCTTTCAATCATGCTTTCAATTTTGCTTTATAATATTTATATCATAATGTGATAATTTTATTATATTTTTTATTTCATCATTCATTTCGTCATTTTTGCTTTTGTTATCTTTTGTCTTTCTTCAATTTAATTTGATTAATTTTATTTATTTATATTATTAATTTTTTTAATTAAATAATAATATGTAATTATAGCACTTATTTGATTTTTTGCTTTGTATTAATTATCTGCTACCAATTTAACTTTTTTTCTAAATAAAAAATAAGAAATATAAGTTAAAAATTTTACAATTTCGGACATTTTACGAAACATTTCACATTTTATATACAGGGTATCCCAAGACTACCGGACTCCTTTTAATGGCAGATTCCTAAGAACATTTTAAGACGAAAATCCTAATATAAAAATATTGAGACTATAATAGTTTTTAAATAGAAAACAATATATTTTACGAATAAGAAGGCTGACATTTCGCGCTCAGGCGGGGCGCAAGTAAAAGAAATGCTTTATAAATGGGATGCTTTTTTTATAATATTATGATTATTATATAAATTTACAATAGCATTATCATTTTTGTTATTATATGTTATGCCTGAATTTGCTGTCTCTGAGAGATAATTCCCTAACACGCCGCTAAGGGAGTTGTATAAGAAACAACAGCCGACATTTTGTGTAGAGCTGCCATTTTACTCTCGCGACGGATGTGATTCCGTACGGACGTATTCGCTATTTATTATAAACGAGATTATCTGTCCTATGTTCTAAACTATTATTAAAGCTCCTTTTGTTTCTTTTTAATAAGTGTTCTTTATTATGATGTGTGAGTGCTACTTGTGTCGTGTGCGTTTTGATAAATATTGAAACAGAACGTGATATTTTGGGAGCTCGTCCGAGATAAAGAGTAATACAACGAATTATAGCTACATTTGAACAGCGAGATTTATCAGCTGAAGTGACAACACGCAAAAGATTTCGAGCTGCTACTCTGTTCCGTACCGCAAGACCAGAAATGGTTGAGGATACCACGACGGCACAAGTCGCGGCATCAGGACTAACTTTGGAAACTTTCCAAACTGACTAACTTTCCAGTCTGCGCTGCGAGAAATACGACAGCTTTGCGAAAAGCGTCTGCAAGAGCGAGCTGAGTTTAAAGCGGAACTGCAGTAGCGGAATGAGATGTTTCGCGAAAGGAGGAGAGAATATGTCAAATGGATGCTAACATCCAGCTAAGTTATTCCAATAATAAAAGTAGTTTTCGAGCGGGTAGTTTTGAGGAAATTAGAGTGCGAGAATCGATTAATAAAGAATTAGACTATAACTTAAAGGATATTTTTGATAGAACTATTCCATTGAGGGAATTCTTCTCACAATTCGAATTGATTGTGCAAGCCAATCAGTGGAGTGATGCGACGAAAAATGTAGCATTAGTATTTAAAAGGAAAAGTGCGGGCGATGTTGAAATGTATAAATGATATTGAGTCTTGATTTCGCAGAGTTAAAATCTAAATTAGAGTTACGTTTTGAAGAGGGATATTACTCTCAATCTTATTAGTCTCAATTCGCAAATAAAAAACAAAAATCGGGGGAAGATAAGGCTATATTGGATTTCAATATTGAGCGTTTATTCCAATTAGTGTATCGGGAATAATTCTCATCAAGTTCGTGATAAAATCGCTTTTGCACACTTTGTTACCGCAATATCAGATAGATTCGTGAGAAGGATTCTACAACTGGAAGTTATCACTTCCTTGAAAATGGCTACACAAAAAGCAATGGCAGTAAAAATAATCCAAAAAATTCTTCATGGAAGGGAGAAAGATTAGTGTCCTTCCTGACAGGAAATTGTTTCAGAAAATTCTTCCACAAAAATTTATTTGTCACAATGGGATTCTGTGGCGTTAAAAAATGATGTTTTGTATAGAAAATGGAAATCTCTAAATTTGTAAATTTATGTTTCTCAGACGAGTTCCACAGAAAAGGATTAAGGAAATTTTAGAAAAAGCTCACTATTCTCCTTCAGTTGAACATTTT
Organism: Cataglyphis savignyi; assembly: GCA_039654445.1. NCBI lineage: Eukaryota > Metazoa > Arthropoda > Insecta > Hymenoptera > Formicidae > Cataglyphis > Cataglyphis savignyi. The sequence continues at coordinate 1,515,971 of JBCEZY010000045.1, forward strand.
GGAGTAAATAGACTTTAGAGAAAATCCGGAAAAGATTTTATTGAGCCACTTGTAAACAAAATGTTGAAGATTGTGCAGATCTTGCAAAATATGCATAGCTAAAAAAGGATCTTCTTATAATGGAAAATCTGAAATGCGTATTTATAATGCCGGAATTCCATTTAAAAGAGTACGAATGAATATTTTAGGTCCATTTCCAACATTTTTTTCAAGAAATAAATATTTATTATAAATAGTTATTTCGGATTGTTTTACTAAATGGGTAGAACCGTTTCCATTAAAAAAATATTAGGACAAAAACTATCGCAGAACTTTTGTGGGTCAGATAATTTCAAGATTCGGTGTACCTTCAGAAATACATACAGATCAAAGAAAAAACTTTGAGTCACGAATATGTCAAGAATTATCACATTTCTTAGGGATTAAGAATACAAGAACAATTCCATTTTACCCCCATCTAATGGTTTGGTCGTCAACATCAGACAATAATAATTATTTAGCAAAATTTGTATCAAATAATCAATGGGAGTGGGATAGGTATGGATCTGTTAGCGTATAAGTCTGCTAGGCATGACAGGGATTTCTCCTGCTGACTTATGTTTCGGTCAAGATTTAAAATTATCTTTCTCTCTCTCTCTCTCTCTCTCTCTCTCTCTCTCTCTTTTTCGTAGTAATCTTTCAAAGAATTAAGTAAAGAACCCCACACCATTTACATAGGATTTTGATTTTTGGTGAAATTGTTCGAAACTCGGAGATTTAATAGATATTGACCTTCTGAACAAAAGTATAAATGAGGTTGAAATCCGCTTGGCTCTTTTTAAAATTACAGCTGCTGGAAAACTGAATCCTAATGACAACTGATTGTATATACTTACGTATTTATATTCATTGTTTACATTCACTGTTGGATGTTTCTATGTGTATATATTGTGTGAATGTGGGTGTGTTTATGTGTGTGTGGGAAGAGGGATATAAAAAAATATTTTATTTGCTGCAATTCATCCTTCCTTTTCCTCTCTACGCACACATAATTATAAATCCTGTCATCTTACATATACTGTTCAACATTCATGTACGCACGCACACATACATACGCACGCATGCAACCAAACACCCACTCGCACACGCACACACACACACCTACATTCACACAAAACATATTTATATAAAACAGTTAGTATGTACACATACGGGTATACAATCAGTTGTCATTAGGATTTACAGTCTAAAGAAAATTGTGATTCAAAGTTAAGAGGAAAATTGAACAAAGTTCATAACGAAGTTAGGTAACATTTGAATATGAAGTTTATAAGGACAAAGGCTTTTTATGATCGTAAGGTTCACTAGATACATTTTGAACCTGGATAGAAGGTTTGGTTATACAATCCTCGAAAAATTGTAGAAAAAACTTTCAAATTATAAAATAATTGGAAAGGTCCCTACGAAGTGGTTAAAAGATTAAACGACGTTGTATATTACATTCGAAAATCCAAGAAGCATAGGAATAAAATAGTCATTTTCATTTGGATAGGATGGCCTCTCATCATAAGAGATATTTGTTAATAGAAGAGATTGATTTTCATCCAAAGCTCAATTTAAATTTAAATATTAGTTGTTGCTTGTTTAAATTTTTATTTTTTAAGGAGTTCAATTAAGAAGTTGCGGTGTGAAACATGTAGAGTTTGGTTAAAAAAAGTTGCAATATGAAATATGCGAAGTCTAGTTGGAACACGATTTTATTTTTGAAGATAGTTTCGCACGCGGTTTTTGAGTCGTGGTTTTCTCGTAAAGTCTTAGATTGAATGCCGAGGCAGGGGCTGAGAAGTCTTCATGTGAGGATATTGGGTCTATGGTAGATACTTCCCTCTTGTTTAAAAACTTTTTCTTTTTTTGAGAACAGCAACATTTTTCTGCAAGTCGGGCGAAGAACAGAGGACGAGTTTTGCAATATCAAGATTTCTCGGAGTCGATTAGGAAATTGGTGCTCGGTAACTTGTAGCAGTGGCTACTGCTCGTCTCACGCTTGTACAAGGCACAGATTGGCCCCTTTTTTTTTTAATTAATTTCTTATTAATTGTTGTGAAAATCGCAAAACGGTAGAAGACTTTCTTATTCAGTTTAACATGCTTTATATGCACACGAAAGGTGATCCGTGAATTATGGGACACTCTGTATATAT
>JBCEZY010000045.1:1519700-1556988 GCA_039654445.1 Cataglyphis savignyi
ATCCGTTTGGGAGAACTAAATTCTAATGTTGCAATATGTAAAAAATATATTTTTTTGCAGAAATAAATCACACATATACAGGGTGTCCCAGAACTGGCGGAAAAGTTTTATATGTATGTGCGTGCGCGTGTGTGTGTGTGTATGTAATTTTCTACGATATACACAATGTTGGACTCTCTCTTTTATACATGAGAAAATACATTGTTCATAACCTTATCGGTGAATCGTGCGTATCTTAGCTGAATTAACAAATCTCTTAAGTTATGGACCCCTTCGATGTTTTCTTTATAAATCATGAGTTTTACCATGACCTCTTTGTCACCAAGAAGATAAACAATTTTTATTTATCCCTCTTGTCGATCGGCAAGCATCTGGCATAATAGCTGAAATTTTTTGGGCGATTCCGTAGCTCTAGTTACCATCGGTCTTGTATGCGCTAAGTCGCATTTGATGCTCTGCCAGGACAGTTCTCGGAATCAATCTAGGAAGTAGATTTGTCCTATGAGTCTCCAGATAGCCATCCTCCAATTTCTTAGGAAGATTTGACTATGGAATTACTGTGTTGACCCTAATTATGAGACCGCCAAATATTTTTTACCCTGAGCACATGGTTCGCCCTCTTTTAAGTCTTCAAGTCAGCAATGGAGGTAATAGCTTCGCCGTTCCATGCGGAAATTCAGTTCTTCAATGAGCTCTACCAAGTCCCTTTCGCCGTTTTTTAATTGAACCCAAAAAAGTGATGGAGTCTCTGCATGGGTTATTCGTACTCCCGTACATCCGTACTCCCGTACATCCGTACTCATCCGCGAATTAGCTCACGGGTATTGATGCTCTTGATTTCTATTTTCTAAAATAGGTAAACTGTTTGATATATTTGGAAAGATTTTAAGAAAGGCTCATGGAAAGGAAGGAGAAAAGGCATTTAATAATTTATTAAATTTTTTATTTTTTCCATGGTTATTATTATTATTATTATTTTTTATTATTATTTTTATTAATATTATATCATAAAATTTATATAAAATTATTATTCTCTTATTTCGAGAGTATAGATAGTATTTTCTTCCGGATGTAGCAGAGGATATACCGAGTTCATTTCCATCATATTTGTATTATGATTGTCTTGTTTAGTGAGTTTTATTGCTTTAGTCTTTTAGCGATGTGCTTGGTGATGATGGGTGGTGGGGGAGTCCACTGTGGCCTTTCGAGTTGTCTCCGTCTTTCCAGATGTAATAAAAAATTTGTAAGAGAATCTTAGATTGCTTCAAGTAAATATATTGACCATCCATATACGGTATGCAAAGCATATCCATGCACAATTGTAACTAATATTAACTTGGAAACTCGAGACTTCCGTTTCCGATGTCAAGTAGTGTGTCTCCAGGTGATTGACGTGTATATTTTGCAGGCTGCAGGGAGTTAAAATGAGGAGTGGAAGAGGAGTGAGTGTGTTGGTGTGGACGCGTGAGTAAGAGAGAGCGTGGAGAATGAAGGGGGAAAGTGGAGGCAAAGCGTAAAGACGATTAAGGGTGTAAAGGAAGGTGTGAGGCAGTAACCGTTAGGCCACAGAATATAGCAACGGAGAGCGTAGAGCGGATTTGTGAAAGGTGACGAGAGTTTGCATAGGGCGCGAGAAAACAAGATGGCGCAGTTCGCCATGAAGGAAGGAAAAGATAGGAGCGGTAGCGTCAGAAATTTGAAGGAGCTAGTGAAAAAAAAAGAGGAACCGATGTTGGAGAAGGGGGCTGAGGAGTTGTTAAGAAATAGAAAAAAATCGGGAGTAATAAAAGATGCGGAGTTAGGATGGATAGATGGAAAAGGGGAGTTACAGCAGTCGATGAAAAGGAAATTGGAAATTGGAAATCGAGGAGATAATGAATGAAATGAGAGGCATGAAGGGACTGAGCGAAGAAATTAGAAATATGAAAGAGGAGGTTAAAGAGGGGTGGAGAGATTAGAAAGATGAAAGAGGAGGTAAAGGAGGGAATCAGGGAATAAGGGGTAAGGGTAAGATAGGAGATAGAAAAAGTAAGAAAGGAGTTTAGGAAAAGCGAAAAGAGATGGAAGGAAGAAAGAGAAGAGCTAAAAAGACGTATTAAAAAGTTAGAGGGGAAAATAGAAAAGACAGAAAATTATGATATCGGGGAGGGGGAAGGGAGTAGGGCTGTTAGTAGGGGAGTAAATGAACAGATAGGGATTAAGATAAAAGAGTTGGAAAGTAGAATGGAAAGGAGAGAAGGAAAAACGTTTTGATTAAAGGAGTGGAGGTAAAAAAAGGAGGAGAAGGGTGGCGGTAGAGGAGTTGCTCGGTAGCATTGGAGTTAAGGCAGAGATCGAAGAAGTAAGGAAAATAGGTGGAGATGGAGAAGGAGGAAGGGAAATGGTTATAGTAAGGCTGAAAAGTGAGGAGCAAAGAATGGAGGTTTGGAATAAGCAGGGCTGGGCAAAATGCTTTTCGAATTTAAAATGCCAAATATAAAATACTTTAAAAAATATATTTAAAGTGCAAAATGTAAAATGAGTTTTTCGAATCTATTTTAAATGTAAAATGGATAAATAGATATTTTAAATGGTTTTCAAATGCAAAATGACTTTTCTTTTTATAATTTATTGAAGTGTTCATACATTAGTTTTATTTGATAATTTGATAATTTTGTTCTCGAAAGTTAAAGAACAAGTGATACTCACAAACATTAAGTTCAATGTGGCTATAAAAGAAATTGTGTTTTGGCTAAACACGGGACTTGGTTCCTTTTATACGCTTAGAAAATCACATTTATCTATTTTAAATAGTTAAATGTATAGATATTTTTATTTTAAATGTAAAATGGAAATGGTTTTCCAAAAAGCATTTAAAATACAAAATGCAAAATGACATTTTCATTTTAAATACATATTTAAAATGGAACCATTTCAAATATTATCCAGTCCTGGGAATAAGAAGAAACTTTTGAAAGATAGAAAGGAAAGAATTTTGGAGGATCGGACGTGGAAGGAAAGGAGAATGAGATGGAGTTTAGAAAGGATAGCAAGAGAGGAGGAGAAGAAGGGAAGGAAGGTTTGGATAGGGTATGGAAAAATAAAGGCCATTGCACGTTAAAAAATTTTAGCCGTAATTAAATCAACCAATCACAGTTCAAACATTCTTATTATGTTTTAGAATGTTTGATTGTGATTGGTCAATTTTCTTACGACCTTATGATTACGACTAAAATTTTTTAACGTGCAATAGCCTTAAGAATAGATGAGAAATGATGGAGGTGGGGTGAGGAGGAAGAGGAGCTAAAGGGTGGATATGGAAACTTAAAAAAGGGGGAAGGGGTAAGGGGGCGAGAAAAGAATGAAGTGTAGTTTTTTGGAACGTGGTGGGGATAAGGAATAAGGGAAGAGATTTTTGGAAGAAAGTGGAGGAGTGAAATATGGTGGTGATGAGCGAAACTTGGTTGGATAAAAAAGGATGGGATAGATCGAGGGGATACCTACCGAAAGAATTTAGATGGGAAGTGCAGTTAGCGGAGAAGAAAAATAAGAAGGAGAGGGCAATGGGAGGGATGTTATTAGGAATAAGAAAGGGATTGGAGGTAGAGGAAGTGAAGATAAGAAAGGCAGAGGATTTAATGGAAGTAGCGTTAAAAGTGAAGGGCAGGAAATGGAGTGTGATAGGAGTATATGTTAGAGGGGATATGAAGAGGAAGTTGGAAGAGTTGAATGAATGAGTGGAGAGAAAGGAAGAAAACAGTAGCATATTGATTGGAGGGGGAGTAATAAGAAAAGGATATGAAGAGGAGGAGAGAGTGGGAAGAAGGTCGAAGGACAAAAGAATTAACAAGGATAACAAGAAAGGGAAGGAGTTGCTGAGATGGATAGGAAAAGCGGGATAGACAATATTTAATGGATACACGAAGGGAGATATGGAAGGGGAATGGACGTATACGGGGGGAAGTGGTAACTCAGTAATAGATTATGTGTAGGGGGACGAAGATATAAGGATGCTGGTAAGTAGGGTGGAGGTATGGGATAATGTAGACTGATCACCATCCAATCATAGTGTGGATAGAAGGGGGGGAAAAGAAAAAGTTAGAAAGAAAGGAGAGGACAAGCAAAAGGTGACTATGGACGCAAGAGGGTAAAGAAGAATTTAGGAAGGCTCTAGGAAATGTAGAGGAAGTGGCAAGAGAGGTAGATGAGGTGTGGGAAAATATCAGAGATAAGATAAAGGAGGTAATGATAGGTGGATGCGCTTCAAAGGGGGTAAGAAAGAAGAGAGAATGGTGGGATAGCGAGTGTAAGGAGGAAAAGAATATAGTAAGAAGAGAGCTCTGAGGAGATGGAGAGAGAAGGGAGGAGATGGGAATCTCTACAGAGAAGCGAAAGGGAAATATAAAAAATTGATAGAGGAGAAAAAGAAGGAAGAGAGGGAAAGATAGGAGAGGGAATTGAGGAAATTAGAACAGAGGGGCAGGTTTGAGAGATAGTGAATAGGGAAAGAAGGAGGAGGGGGAAAGTGAACGATGATATAACAATGGAAGAGTGGGATGGATATTTTAGAATTTTATTTGGGGGGAAGGTAGATGATAGAATAGTGTTAAGACAGAGGATAGGAACTTGGATGGATGGGGAGGAGGGCTTAAGTAGGAATGAGATAAGGTTAGCGATTGGAAGACAGAAGGATAATAAAGCGGTAGATTTAGATGGAATTCCGGCGGAGGTGTGGAAATACGGAGGGGAGTCTGAAGGAATGAGTGTGGAGAATATGCAATAGGGAAGGGAGAAAGATGGATAGGTGAGTGGAGTGAGGGGGATTGTGCCGATATTAAAGAAGGGGTGGGGAAAAGGGGAGAAGAGTCTAGGGGGGTGTTGCTGACTTCGACGCTCTATAAGGTGTATGCTTCGGTGCTAGCAAATAGACTAAACGATGAGATGGAGAAGAAGGGATTGGTGCCGCAGAATCAGACGGGTTTTAGGAAGAGGTTAGAGACAATGGACAACATATTCATATTTAATTATCTAGTGAACAGACAGCTGAGAAAAAAAAAGGTAAATTAGTGATGTTCTTTATAGACTTGAAAGCAGCATTCGATTCAGTAGATAAGAGGAAATTGGTAGAAGCGATGAGAGAGAGGAGGATGAGGGAAGGGTTGGTTAAAAAAAGTGAGAATATTCTGAGGCAGACTAGAAACAGGGTGAGAAGATCTGGGAGCAGGGTTTTGGACAGGAAGGGGAGTAAGGCAGAGGTACCCATTGAGCCCTCACTTATATAATGGTGACGGCGGATATGAAAGAGATAATGAGTAGAGGAGGTTGGGGAGGGGTTAAGTTAGGAGAGAGGAAGATCTACACTTTGGCATACGCGGACGATGTAGTCTTGATTGCGGAGGAAGAGTAGAATGAAGAATACGATAGAAAGGTTAGAGATATCTGGAAAAGGAGTTGGAGCTAAATATGGGGAAGTCAAAAATCTTAAGGTTCAGGAAAGGAGGAGGAAGAGAAAGGAATGTAAGTTGAAGATGGAAAGGGAAGGTTATAGAGAAGGTAAAAGAATTTACTTATTTGGGTTATGCAATGCAGAAGAATAAGGACAGGAAGGGCAGATAAGAGATAGGTTAAAGAAGAGTACTACTGTAATGGGCCAGGTTTTGGGAATTGGTAAAAGGAAATTTAAGAATGATTGGGGAAGAAGATTATGGTTCTTCAATAAACTGGTGTAGACGATGATGGAGTATGGGGAAATTTGGCGGTGGAGAGAGAGGAAGGAGCTGGGGAGGCTACAGGAAAGGTATCTAAGATGGATGTTAGGATTGGATTGGGAAACGCCAGGCTACATGATAATGAAGAAATTACAAAAGAAGAAATTAAGAGATAGGATCGGGAGAAGGGCGTGGGGGTTCAAAAAAAGGTTGGAGGGTAGGGGGAGTGAGATTGCGAGGAGAGGAATTAAAGGAGAGATGTAGAAGGAAAAAAGAATTATCGAAGTGAGAAGAAGAAAGGTGTGAATTTTTTGAAGATAGAGGTATGGACATGATGGAGATAGAAGCAAAAAGATCAGAAGGAGTGTTAGACTTCGGTTACTTTGTAAAAAAGGATACAGAGATGGATAAAAAGGAAAGATGGGAAAGGATAAAAGGGTCAAGGTACAACAGGAGCTACGGAGAAATCAAAGGGAGTGGGATTCCAGAATACTTGAAGAGACTGGGGGGAAAGCAGATGGCAAGGTATAGGCTGGGAAACGGAACGAGGAGGAATTGGTACTGGAAGGATGAAGAGAGCAAAAGCTGTAGGTTATGTGGGAGGGAGGAGGAAACATAGAAGCATGTTTGGGAAAAATGTGTGAATTGGGGATTGATAAGGGTTAGCAAGAGATGTTGGGAAAGGTGTTGAGGGAAAAATGTGAGGAAGAAGGGAGGTTGAGGGAATTAAAGGAATTAAGACGCGGGGGAGGGAATGAAAAGGAGAGAAATAGTCAAAGTAGGAACTAGGTAAATGGTAAAATTCAAGAGGAGGAGAGATGGAGAGGGAGGGCAGAAAGAGACAGAGAGAGAGAGAGAGAGAGAGAGAGAGGGAGAGAGAGATCGATATGGGATGTGTGAATGAAAGTGTATGAAAGGAGAGGAAGCGTGATATGAACCGGAAGCGGAGGTCCCAAATTAGAGTTGGGCAGATAGAGATGTGTGTGTGTGGATAGGTAGAAAGTAAGTTAGGTTAAGTTAGAGATAAGATAGTGTTAAGTTAGAGTTAAGTTAGATGTAAAATAATTGTAAGAGATTGTAACCCCAAGGAGAATCAATAAAGCAAATCTAATCTATTAACTTGGAAACTCGTGCCATTAGATATATTCTAGGTCAGCGCCGAAAAACAAGAATTTTTCTCCAGAATTTTTTCCAAGTTAATGCGGCTACTTTTTCCATCGATGCTTTATCTAATAAATTAGAAATGCAGCCCCTTGTAAGAAGGTGGAACTCATTTTGCTATGGTGTTGAGTACTGAAGATTGTTTGGCCGGAACATTATGTGGTCTCTGAGATTTTGTAACTCTTCTTCTGAATATATGCCACTGATAGCAAAAGATCCTGGGCTAATTTCCATGTGAGCTTGATTAAAGGCTTTATGATTCAAATAAGATTTCTATTGATTTAGGTATAAATTTGTTCCATGAATCTCCTAAAAGATGCATGGTAAGTGCAAATGGATTGCAGATAATTTGTATTCCTTGCTGTAATATATGAGTTTTTGAGGCGTCAAAAAATGTGTTCGATTTCCTCGGATTACTGGCAATTGATCATAACATTCTTCCGTTCTTGCAAGTTTTACATCAACACATTTAACTATGTGAATTTTTTCTCCTGCTAAAAGAGACATATATCCATATCACTATCCTTTCATCGAAAATGTCGATGCTTGTATAGCTATAGCTAATGCGTTATGTAACATTTATTTATTTAAATTACATTGATGTAATAAACTCCTATAGAATTCGTTTATTTGAGTGCAAACATGTTTTTTTCCACATATACAAATTTTGAATTCATATAAATAAAGATATCGAGATTTGAAATGCCATCTTGTTTTTTGAAAATAGTGGTGGAAACCGCGTACGGTTTCAAAAATTAATAATCTTGGATGATCTGTTGTTATCAAAGAGTATCCACATATACTGTATTTTCATTTCATTTTATTTCATCTTGCTAGTCAGTGCAAATATCTTGTGTTGTTAATGAGTAAACTGTTTGAGGATAATCTTTGTCATTATCAACTATTTTATAGGCGTATACTTCAAATAATATAGTTATAAAGTTTGCAGGTATCGGTTGGTGTCGTCATCAGAGCTGCCAGATCATGGGAAATGGGAGCCCCCACCATTTTCCGTGGGACTTACTAACACAGACGTAGTCACTATGTCATAGCGTGAGAGCTGCCAGAATCTGCCAGCACTCTTATTGTGAGACTTACTAGACGTAGCTTCTACGTCATGGCGTGTAGCTTTTGCGTCGCGGCAGGCTAGTAAATTATGAACTTCACTGAGTGATTACGAAAACGCTCGCTGCTCGCGCATGTTCACTCGCCGAATTTTCATATTCACTTGCAATATATGCAATATATATATTTCTATGCAATACAACAATAAATGCAAATAGATTAATAGAATAGTAGAATAAATATAATTAAAATAGAAATAGAATATTTATATTACACACACACACACACACACACGCACACGCACACGCACACGCACACGCACACGCACACGCACACGCACACACACACACACATGTAATAGAATAAATAAAATTTATTTTCCATTCTTTTATGTAAAAAAAATAACTTGATAATAAAATAATAAATATAAATACTCAACAATATTTATATTTTTAAATAAAATACAGAAATCATAACTTTTAAGGTATATTTAACACGTATTATATATGATTGACAAGATAGATTCAATAATTATAGTTTTAAGGAATATAAATTAATAAAATAATATAAATTTAGATAAACACAGTTTATATTTATAGTTGAATGTAAAAATTATTAAAAAATGTAAAATATAATAAAATATAGAAATATAAAATATAATAATAAAATAAAAATATAAAAAATATAATAAATACAAAAATGCTTAAGACGCAAATTGTGTATGTACATGTATATATTTAAATCTCGAAAGTTCTTAAATCTAGAATAACAAATAATAAATAAATTTCGAGAAATTCTTAATATTAAACGTTTCGATCTTCAACTGGGCCCTCTTCAGCAAACACAAATTGAAAGAACGAGAAAAAGTTTTTGTTAAAACTATCATTGAAATGCATTTTAACAGCCAGCATAAATTAAAAACAAAAATAAAAAACTATATTAATAATCCATTATGATATTATTATATAATAATGTTATTGTTGCGTTCTTCATTGCCACATAAGTACAATATCAAGAAGAAAAGGGATAAGTTTTTGTTGTAAGATTTTGAAAAATTTAAAGTAAATTATTTGCAGATCGAACGTTCTCAGATACTTGTTCCATCAGAAAATTTTCTTGAATGCATTTGTGACGTGTTATCCAACGTGTTTCTGCATATTTTAAAATATTTAAAGATTTACGTTCGAAACAGATTTGGTTATTTCGAAAAATAACAGTTTTGTTTGGATTGTTGTTAATAAATGTGGAAATAAAATTTAATAAAATGCTCACAATGTAGAAATTGTTTTATATAATAAATTGTGTTATCATAGATTCACGTTGGAAATGTTACTTATAAAAAAACAGAAATTAAGTTTGAAGACTTGCAGATCAAATTATCGGATTATTCAATTTTTCTTATTTTCTAACTATTGAAAAGCTAAAAAAGTTTTAAATTAATCGGCTCTGATAATTTGTTTCTCTTATCATGATTGTGTTTGTCTTGTTCTTTTAATTATATTTTGTTTATTTTCTCCCGCCGCGCGATAATTTTAATCATATTGTTATTAGCATATTATTAATATAATTATAAGACTCTTATATGTATTAAATAAGAGAAGAAAAGGCAATAAAAGTCAAGGGTAATTAAGATAATTATCTTAATAACTTTAAATTGTAGAAAGGCGTACGTTTCGATCTCTTATTCGGATCCTCTTCAACGCAAAAAATAATAGATTATACAAATATAAAAACAAAACATATTTTTATATTTTGTTGTATTAATTAATTAATTTAATTTATTTATTTTGAATTTATTTATTTATTTATTTTATTATGTTTTATTTATTTATTTTATTTTATTTTATTTTATTGTATTTTACTTATTTATTTTATTTAATTATTTTATTATATTTTATTTATTTTACTTTATTTTATTTATTTATTTTATTTTATTTTATTTATTTTATTGTGTTTTATTTATTTTATTTTATTTTATTGTATTTTACTTATTTATTTATTTTACTTCATTTTATTTATTTATTTATTTAATTTAATTTTATTTAATTTAATTTATTTTATTTTATTTATTTATATTATTATATTTTATCATCTATTAACTTGAAAATGATTGATCAAGAACCCGCTGCTAAAAAACTCAAGATGGGTAGACAAAAACGATTTCAACATCAATGGTTTGATGATAATCTTTCTTGAAAAATCTGGGTGAAGGAAATTCCTGACGATTCTCACAAATTTTTCTGTCTAGCACCAGTGTCAAACAACATTAGTTTGCGGTCTTTTAAAAATAAAAAAACACTTGAAGAGCACATATCATCTGGAAAATATAAAAAAATTAAATCCAAATTCTTTAGAATTGGAAAGTTTCTCTATCGAAGAAATCAATGCAATGACATTCAAAAACCCAACATGTTCCAGAAGAGGATTTCAATTTTAACGAACGAATTAAAATTGCAGAAATAAGATTTGCTACCTTTTTCGTTGAAAAAAATTTGCCATTTTCAATTTCATTCAATTTACTTTTTGTTATGAAGGATATTGCAAAAGAACCTGATATTTTACAGGCAATGTCTTTAGGAAGAACAAAATTAACACACATTGTTAATAATGTTGTATGCTGTCAAGAAACACATAGAATTAGCGAGATATTGAGAGAAAACAAATTCTCAATTTACGAAGACGAAACATCGGATATAACAAATAGCTCTCATTAATGGTGCGTTATGTGGAACCAAGAACATTATATGTCAGATGTGAATTATTACAAATGATTTATTTGGATGTGACGGATTGTTCTACCAATAAGATCTTTCAATCTTTTGAGAATTATTAAAAAAGAATAATTCTCTTTGATTGATTGTTGGACCTAGTTGCGATAATGCTTCCATAATGATAGGCAAAATTTCCTCTTTTAAAACAAAGTTAATGGAAAAGAGTCCGAACCTTATAACACTTCCATGTGTATGTCACTCATCAGCATTAGCAGCAAAAGAGACTTGCAAAACAATTCCTAAAGATAATGAACATTTTATTAAAACTATTTCCACATTTATTAACAGCAATCCAAAAAGAACAGCTATTTTTCGAAATTTCCAGATGTGTTTAGAAGATAAATCTTTGAACATTTTGAAATATGCAGAAACACGTTGGTTAACACGTCACAAATGCATTTAAAGAATTTTAAAAATGTGGGACATGTTAGAAAATTTCTTGATGGAACAAGGGTCTGAAAACGTTTATGCTACAAATAATTTGTTTTTAATTTTCCAAAATTCTACAACGAAAACTAATCTTTTTTTTCTTGAATTTGCACTTGATACATTCAACAAATACAATGCAAAATTTTAGACAAGCAAGTTTATTATTCAGGAGCTGCAACCTTCATTAATGGAATTACTATTTTGGTTTTTTAGCAAATTTATGAAGCCTTATTTATTAAAAAGCGCAAGGTTTGGTCACATTATTACAACAGTGAACTTTTCTGATTGTGCCAATCATCTTTTTTTTAGAGGAAATTGATTTTGGGTTGAATGCAAAGAATACTTGCAAGAACAAATAAATCAGAAAATATTATTTAAAACAGATGTCGACCTTATTCGAAAAAATTGTTTGCAATTTTATATAAAAGCAAGTAAACAAATTCAGGATCGTCTTCCAATCGACGATAATTTTTTATATTGTGTTGCTGTTTTCGATAATAACTGCATTGTTTGAGTATGATCGAGAATCAACGGTTCTTAAAGTACTGCAAGTTAATCGTAGATTAGGAAAATTAGTCGGTGAAGATGAAGTGCGAAATAAATGAAAATTTTTATATAAAATCGATCTACCTATAAAAATCGAATAGTTTAAATTATCATTTGATGATATGTAGAGACAAATTAGTTTATATGTTAAGAAAGAAAATATTTGTTTTCCAAATTTGCGATCGCTTTCAAGCAATGTAAGAACGCTTCCTCACTCAAACGCTGAAGCTGAACGCGTGTTTTCTATTATTACAAATACAAAAACAAGAAAAAAAAAAATAGTATGTCCATTGAAACATTAAACTCAATTTGTGTAATAAAATATACTTTGAGAGCTAATGATAAAACAGCTTGCACAGTAACATGAATATTTAACTCTTATGACAGAAAATTTATATAAAAAATCAGTTAAAGAAAAAAGCAATTTAATATTGCATTCACACGACGATGAAGAAGAGATGCAGCAATAATATTACCATAATCAATTATTAATATAAAGCTTTTTATTTTTGTTTTTAATTTATGCTGGCTGTTAAAATGCGTTTCAATAATAGTTTTAAAAAAACTTTTTCTTGTTCTTTTAATTTATATTTACTGAAGAGAATCCAGTTGAAGATCGAAACGTTTAATATTAAGAATTTCTCGAAATTTATTTATTATTTGTTATTCTACTCTTAAGAACTTTTGAGATTTAAATATATACATGTACATACGCGATTTGCGTCTTAAACATTTTTGTATTTATTATATTTATTATATTTTTATTTTATTATTATATTTTATATTTCTATATTTTATTATATTTTATTATATTTTGCATTTTTTAATAATTTTTACATTCAACTATAAATATAAGCTGTGTTTATCTAAATTTATATTATTCTATTAATTTATATTTCTTAAAAGCTATAATTATTGAATCTAATCAACTTGTCAATCATATAATATGTCGGTCCGTCGTTGCGGCGATCCTCGAAAGCGGAGGATCCTGGAAGGCGGTTTCCTCTTTCAGCAAAATAGTAATGACGCGGAAGGGGGAGGTCAAAAGGGAGAGAGAGCGACTCCTCGGCGGGCGCCAGGGACGTCCACCGGGGGCTCCACAGGTCGGAGCGACCGTTGATGGGAGGGGCCGCGCAGGAAGGGTCTTCGGCCGGACCCGCCCCCCGACATCGACTGGCCGCCGAGGCCCACATGTGCTCCGAGATACCCGGGAGGGACAGCCGGGCGCCGAGTCTTATCGAAGACCTGACAGCCTCCCAACTCCTCTCCAGCCACGAGAGGTCGCAGGTGGCCTCCCTAAGTCGGGAGTGTGTACGCAATCATACCCTATCATTCCAACAGTTTCATAAAATTTTGTTAATACTAATAATATCACAATTAGTCGTTTAATGTTGAAGTTCATCTGAAAGATCACATAATTATTATTGTTTTAATAATTTTTTTATTTATCTGTAGGCTTGATATATGAAATTTGTAAGCGGTTTGGATGTACAATTCGACTATTCTTTATTCTAATTTTTACGTTGTTTACGTGATTTAGAATTTCTAAAATTTCATAAGGTTCAGTATACTGTTTTCCAAATTTATTTAGCTTTGGTCCCTTTAATAAAAATATCTGATCTCCCGGTTTAAAGGTTTGTGGGATGATTTTTCTATTGTAATAATGTTTTGATTTAATTTTGCCTGAATAACATTATCGTGTGTTTTTCCCTGAATTTTTGTGAAGTTGAGTGACAAGATTTATTAAATATTCATCGTAATTTGCTAATTTATCTCTAGGGGGTAAAAGTTCATTCGATGGAACACGTATTATCTTTCCAAAAACTAGTTTTTGGAAAGATAGTACGTATGGAGTGTGCTTCGTTGCTTCATGTATACTTGTATTATAATTAAACATGGCAAGGCTGATCCATCTATCTTATATTGTTTCTGTTTGTTTGCGTATTATTTTGAATATTTACCTAATGCATGATGTGATCTTTCTAAAGATCCGTTCGATTGAGGATGGGAAGCTATTGTGCGAAATTTATGGATTTTAAATAATTTTGCAATTTTCTTCATTAAATTACTAAGAAAATTTCTACCCTGATCAGTTAATATTGCTTTTGATGCTCCGCTTACACAAATAAAACGGTCTACAAAAGCTTCTGCAATGGTTTCGGAAGTTTAATTCGGTAAATAGTATTCCCATGCAAAATTTAGTTAATTAATCCTGTAGTGTTAAAGTGTATTTCCTCTTTCAGTTTTAGGCAAGGAACCTACGATATTCATAGCTACTTTATCGAATAAAAATGACGTGTCTGTTATTATTATTATAGGTTGTTTTGTTTTTGCTTGCACAAGTTTTTTCAATTGGCATTGTAAACATTATTGTGTATATTAATGAACATCTCTCTTTAAATGTTTCCAGTAATAATTATGTTTGATTCTATTATATGTTTTCGTGACTCCATGGTGTCCTCCCGTTGATAAACAATGCATTTCACTAATAATAACGGAATGTAAATCCTTAGGTGGATATTTAATTAATCCATGACAAATAATAATTTTAGTAAGAGCGTCATAAAATATAGATTGTAAATGTGATTTAATATCATTCCATGGAACATTATTAATAAATTCGGTTTTTGCAAAACTAAACGTTTCTAATTTTAAGTTTTCGGTTGTATTCCGTAAATTCGCAAAGATTTTAATAATTTTATTGAGAATAGCCGTAGAGGGCCGAAAAGGGCCTTCCCTCTGTTCTTCACTAATGGGTAAAATTATATGATAATGATTTTTATATTTTATTGCTTTAACCTGTCTTAGCACAAGAATTCCTAGGTTTGACAATTCTTTTCGTTCAAAAAGTTTTTGTGAGCCGGAACCTAAAGTTTTCCTTGAGTGTCAACGAAATATACCACATTATCTTTGCGTAAAAATAATAGTTATATTATTATTAAAATTTTATTGAATCCCCTTGGAGTTACAAACTTACATACGCTTACATCTATCTTACAACTAACTTATTCTAACTTATTCTACTTAATCTCTAACTATCTCGACTACCTATAAACACACACACTCGTTAATTGCCCTATTCTAGTTTGTGACCTCCGCTTCCAGCTCAGACGATGTTTCCAGATCTTACACACATCTCCTTCATACATTAATCCTCACTCTCCTGCCCACTCTCTCTCTCTCTCTCTCTCCCTCCCTCCCTCTTTCTCTTTCTCCCCCTCCCTCCTCACTCTATCTTCTCTTCTCTATCCCTCCCCCCCAACTCTCGTCCTCTACCTAATTCTCAATCCCATCACTCTCTCTATCATTCTCTTCCTCACGTCTGAATCTCTCTAATTCCCTCAACCACCCCTCTCCCTCACCCTTTTCCCCCAGCACCTCTCCCAACATCTCCTGCCATCCCTTCTCCACCTCCCCAGTTCACACACCTTTCCCATACGTGCTCCCATGTTTTCTCCTCCCTCCCACATTATCTACATTTTTTAATCTCTTCCTCCTTCCAGTACCAGTTGCCTCTCATTCCATTTCCCAACCTGAACCTCACCATCCTTTGCCATTTACTTTTCCCCCAATCACTCTTCAGGTTCTCTGGTATCCCAGTCCCTTTGATTTTTCCGTAGATCCTGTTATATCTCGATCCTTCTATTCTTTCCCAACGTTCCTTCTCATCCATCTCCGTATTCTTTTTCACGAAATAGCCGAAGTCTAGCACTCCTTCCGACCTTTCGCCTCTACCTCCATCATGCCCATGCCTCTGTCTTCAAAGAACTTTTATCTTTCTTCTTCCCACTTCGATAGATCTTTCTTCCTCTTACTCCTCTCCCTCAACTTCTCCCAGCACCTCCTTGCTATCCCACTCCCCCTACCCTCCTCTAACTTTTTCTCGAATCCCTGCGCCCTTCTCCTGGCCCTCCCTCTTATCTTCTCTCTCTGTAATTCCTCTCTTACCATATAGCCCGGTATCCCCCATTCCATTCTTAACACCCATCTTAAGTACCTTTCCTGTAGCTTCTCCAACTTCTTCCTCTCTCCCCATCCCCAGATTTCTACCCCATACCTCATCACCGTCCGCACCAGTTTATCGAAGAACCATAATCTTCTTCTCCAATCGTTTTTAAATTTTCTTTTCCCTATTCCCCAAATCTGATCCATTACAACAGCACCCTTCCTTAATATATCTCTTATCTGTGCTTCCTGTCCTCCATTCCTCTGCATTATATAACCCAAATAAGAAAATTCTTTTACATCCTCTATCACCTGTTACCTTTCTTTCTCTCCCTCTTCCTTTCTTGAACCTTAATATTTTCGACTTCCCTACATTTAACTCCAACCCCTTCTTTTCCAGGTAGCTCTCTAACTTCCCAATCATACTCCTCATCCCATCCTCTTCCTCCGCAATCAACACCACGTCGTCCGCGTATACCAAGGTATAAACCTTCATCCCCCCTAACTTAACCTCTCCCCATCCCTCTCTACTCATTACCTCTTCCATATCTGCAGTTATCAAATTGAACAAGTGAGGGCTCAATGGACAATCCTGCCTTACTTCCTTTTCTGTCCAAAATCCTGTTCCCAAATCCTCTTCCCTCCTCACCCTATTCCTAGTCTCCCTCAAGATATCCTCACTCCTTTTGATCAACCCTTCCCTCACCCCCCCTCCTCTCTCTCATCGCTTTCCCCAATTTCCTATCCACCGAATCAAAAGCTGCTTTAAGATCTATAAAGAACGCTACTAATTTTCCCTTCTTCTTGCTCAATTGTCTATTCACTAAATAGTTCAGTACAAATATGTTATCCATTGTCCCTGGCCTCTTCCTGAAACTCGTCTGATTTTGCGGCATCAATCCTTTTATCTCCACCTCATCACTCAATCTACCTGCCACCGAGGCGTATCCCTTACAGCGTCGAAGTCAACGACACCCACCTATACTCTTCCATTCTCTCCCCCTCCCCCTTCTTTAATATCGGCACAATCATCCCCTCATTCCACTCATCTATCCATCCCTCTCCCTTCCACACCCTATTACATATTTTCCATATCCATTCCTCCACGTTCTTCCCTCCGTACTTCCATACCTCCGCCGGAATTCCATCCGCCCCTACCGCTTTGTTGTCTTTCAGTCTTCCAATCACTGCCATTATCTCACTCTTGCTTATGCTTTCCTCCTCATCCATCCTAAATCCCACCCTCTGCCCTATCACTACTTTGCCCTTGACCCCACCCAACAGATTTCTAAACCTATCCTACTTCTCCATTGTTATGTCCTCGTTCATCTTCCGCCTCCTCCTTCTTACCCTATTTACTAACTCCCAAACCTGCCCTTCCGTTCTAATTTCCCCTACTTCCCTCTCCCATCTTTCCCTCTCTTCCTTCTTTTTCCCTTCTATCAACTTCCTATATTTCTCTTTTGCTTCCCTATAGCTTTTCCCATCCTCCCTTCTCTCTCCATCTCCTCAACTCTCTTCTATAATCTTTTCCTCTTTACACTCTCCATCCCACCATCCTCTCTCTCTTCTTACCTCCTTTGCTGTGCGCCCACTTATCATCACCTGCTTTATCCTATCTCTCATATTTTCCTACACCTCCTCCACCTCCCCCACTGCTTCCTCTACATTTTCTAACGCCTTCCTAAACTCATCCTTACTCTCTCGCGTCCATACCCATTTTTTATCCGGCCTTTCCTTCTTTCCTAATCTTATCTTATCCCTCCCTTTTATCCGGACTATGATTGGATGATGGTCGGAGTCTATGTTATCTCCCACCTCCACTTCGCTTACCTGCATTCTTGCATCTTCATCCTTCAACACATAATCTATTATCGAATTCCCACTTCCCCCCGTGTATGTCCATTCCCCTTCTACATCTTCCTTTGTGCATCCATTAAAAATTGTTCATCCCGCTTTTTCTATTCATCTCAGCAACTCCTTTATCTCCTTGTTAATTCTTTTGTCCTTCGACCTTCTTCCTACTCCCTCCTCCTCTTCATACCCTTTACTTACTACTCCTCCCTTCTCACCTGTTCTTGCGTTAAAGTCTTCCCCAATCAACATGTAACCGTTTTCTTCCTTTCTCTCTATCCATTCGTTCAATTCCTTCAGTTTCTTCTCTAAATCCTCTCTGACATACACTCCTATCACGTTCCATTTTCTGCCCTCCACTTTTAATGCCACTTCCATCAATCCATTTCTCTTTTTTACCTTCACTTCCTCTACCTTTAATTCCTTTCTTATTCCTACCAGCATCCCTCCCATTGCCCTCCCCTTCTTATTTCTCCTCTCCGCTAATTGCGCTTCCCATCTATATCCTTTCGGCAAGTATCCCCTCGAGCTATTCCATCCTTTTCTGTCCAAGTTTCACTTAGCACCACCACATCCCACTCCTCCACTTCTCTCCAAAAATCTCTACCCTTATTTCTTATTCCTGTTACGTTCCAAAAAACTACGGACCATCCTTTTCTCGCCCCCTTACCTCTTCCCGCTTTTTTATGTTTCCATTCCCGTCCTTTAGCACTTCTTTCGCCTCATCCCATCTCCACCATTTCTCATCTATTCTTATTTTTCCATACCCTATCCAAACTTTCCTACCCTTCTTCTCCTCCTCCCTTGCTATCCCTTCTAAACTCCATCTCATTCTCCTTTCCTTCCACGTCTAATCCTCTAGAATCCTTTTCTTCCTACCTTTCAAAAGTTTCTTTTTATTCTAGACCTCTCTTCTTTGTTCCTCATTTTTCAATCTAACCATCATTTCTCTTCCTCTCTCTACACCTCCACCTATCTTTCTCATCTCTTCGATCTCCGCCTTGACTCCAATATTATCAAATAATTCTTCCACCGCCACCCTTCTTCTCCCTTTCTTTACCTCCACTCCTTTGATCAACACGTTTCTCCTTCTTTCCTCTCTTTCCCTTCTTTCCATTCTATTTTCCATCTCTTTTAACCTATTCCTTATCGCTTTACTTTCCCCCCTATTAACCACCCTATTCTCTTCTCTCTCTCCGATATCTCCATTTCCTAATCTTTCCATTTTCTCCTCCAATTCCTTAACATGTCTTTTTAACTCTTCCCTCTCTTCCATCTATCTTTTTTCCCTCTCTCTAAACTCCTTCCTAACTTTTTCTATTTCCTCACTCATTCCCTCTCTGATTCCCTCCTTGACCTTCTCCTTCATGTTTCTCATCTCCTCCCTCCACCACCTCTTCAAGCCTCTCGCTATTTCGTTCATTATCTCAACTTCTGACTTCCAGTTCTTTCTCATATGAAATATCTCCCTTTCTCCCTCCACCCGTCCTAACTCCGCATCCTTTCCTATACTAGATTTTTTCTTACTTCTTAATGCCTCCTCTTCTCCCTTCCCTAACTCTGACTCCTCTCTTTTTCTTTTCATTAACTCCTCTATATTTCCGTAGCTACTTCTCTTTTCCCTTGTTTCCTTCATGGTGAACTGCACCATCTTGCTCTTCCGCGCCCTTTGAAACTCCTTCCTTATCCCTTAACCGGCCCTACACTCTCCGTTCTCTGTATTCTATGGCCTAACTGTCACTATCCTTCACCTGCCTTTATGACGCTGTATTTACCCTTAGACTTTCCTCCACTCTCACCCTTTCACTCTCTCACACCCACGCCTCCCCACAATCACATTCGCACCTCTTCTACTCCTCACTTCCTCACCCAACCGCTATCAAAACACACACGTTAATCTATTTCGCAACACCTTATCCGAAACCGGAAACGGAAGTCCAAAGAATAGTTATATATGACACAAATTCAAACAATCTATAAACCACCGACTAACCGACGTAGAGGACTAGTAGAAGGAATAAGCTCGATAGCGAAATCAATATTCGGAACGATGGACGCGAATGAAGAAAAACGTATTAATGAACAATTAGATCTATTAGAAAATAGGCAACAAATAATACAACACGTAGCTAAAAATCAAATAAAAATATTAAATAATACTACAGCACACATTGAAAAGGTAGAAGATATAATAGATCGGAACGAAAAACTTCTGCAACAACGGGTAACGGTATATATGGAACACGTCGAAATAAACGAACATCTCATAATAATTACCGCAGTTATTACAGAACTCATACGCGACGCGGAAAATATAATCGAATATCTAACGTATACACGAAAAGGAACAATGCATCCGAAATTAATGCCAATAGAAGCAATTATTACAAATCTAAAGGAAGCGACGCAACAATTGCAACAGGAACTGTATTTCCCTTTTAAAATACACGCTGAAGATTGACTATATAGGAACATAGCAATAGAGGAACATACCACAATAAGCACATTTTACGATAAAAGAAATGTTTATACTATATTACAATTTCCGTTAATTACACAACCAAGTTATTTACGACATTAAAAGTAATTACACTTCCCGTATCTATACATAATAATACATTTATTGTAACACAAATAAATAATAATATTTGCCATAAATAAGGAAAAACTAACTTATTTTAGAGTAAGGAAAACGACTTAAGAAATTGTATAAAAAGAGACACTATGTATACATGCGAAAATGCGATACCGATTTATCGCACGAGTCGGAGCGCGCCATGAGAGATATAACTGTATACACAGTCATAACAACACAATTGCAAAACAAAAACAATAAACTTAATAAACGCGATTTGGACTAAACTACAACATACTTGGCTATACGCAATTAACACAGATCAGCAAATAAATATACAATGCGATAAGCAAACCAAACGCAAAAAAATTATTAAAAATACAGAAAAAATTTTATTAAAAGAAAAGTATAAATTGACAACGCCAGACGATTCAATCGACAAAAACCGCATACAAAGTAACTATAGAAACCTATTTACCGGAATTAAATATTACGCTCCTACAAGACGAAAAAAAGACATATGACAACAATGCTTTAAAAGACGTGACAATACACCGAACGGAATTAATAAAATTAAAAACTGAATTAGAAAAATTAAACAATAATGTACAAGATAACAAACAAAAATTTTTTGCTCAAAAACAATTTGTTTATCCAATGGCAACGAGTAATAACAATAATTATAATAACGATTGTAACATACACAATTATAAAAAAAAAAGAAAATAAAACAATCATTGGTAATGATATATGAGGAAGAACCACGTATATCTTATGGATTTCCAAGACTGCTATTAAAGCGTAGTCTAAGCACGCGATTTTAGATAATAAGAAACGATTATATCAAACATTATAAACGGAAAATGATTGTAATCATCAAAATAAGAAAGGGTATAACTAATTAATAAGAAAAACGTTGTACTCCCGTTTTTCTTTTTTCAACGGGGGAGGTATGTTATAGCCCAAAAAGCTATAACCGAATTATTATTAATATTAAATAGCTTATAGAAATATTTCTTAACACGAGTTAGCGAGATATCGCGAAAGGCGTATAATGTTACCAGCGCTGTATGAAACGCTGACGAAGCGAACCACGCGCCGAGGCTAAGCGATTGCAAAAAGGATCAAACCACAAGAAATGCAAAGAATTTCGATCGAACGATCTCAGCTTGCATTTCGGTCTAACGATTCGAAACGAGCGACACCACCATATATGGTCATGTCGCTAAGGGATACCCTCCAAAAAATCAACCAAACAAGAAGCAATAAAAGATACCACCGCGAATACACGGCGGGCAGTCATTATTGATGATTGATATTAGACAGTTACCGCAATCAACCTAACTCAAGGAATCGCTAGCCGCGACACGAATTGTTACTCGAAGCTGATCTCGCGACCGTGATCGAGATATCAGACTCGCGCCAACTAACCTTATACTTTGATACGCAGCTATAAAGGGGAATGACAGGCAAAAGGAAGCGACTCAATATTGAGAAATAAAAATAGTTTATTCAAAACAAAAAACATATCGTTTCCCCATTTGTCGGGTTTCAACTAGGTTCTCGGCTCCCAAGCCTTGAAGGTGAATCCCGAAAAATCCATGCCTCCTCGCGAAGCACTACATATCTAACAAAATGTTTAATATTTACCTCTAAAAAATAACTTAAATAACTTTAAATTAGAAAAAATATAAATTTTTATAAAAAACTTATTACAAAAAGCAGTGATATCCCTCTAAAAAAACCTCAAAAGGTAAAAAAAACACGCTAAATACATAAAATCCAATTTATATGCAACAAAAAGTTTAATATTTATTCTTAAAGAAAAACTTTTAAAAATATTTTCCCTTAAAAAATAATTTTTCTATAAAAAATAAAAAACTAAAAAATAATTTTTTTTAATAAAAAATAACTAAAAAATAAAATTCAAATAAATTAAAATTAAAATTAAATGTAAAATCAATAGTTAATTACCCAAATAGACAGTTTGTAAAGATTTATAAGATTATAAGTTAAAATAATATTTGTCATAAAATCAATTTTGCATTTATAGAAATATTATAAATTCTCTTAAGAAAATTAAAATGCATTTTAAATTCCTAAAAAATAAAAAGTATAAACTAAATATGAAATCAATAGTTAACTAGCCAAATATTTAGAAGCAATTTGGTTTGTGAGGATTTATAATTTGAAATAGTATTTGTCATAAAATTAATCTTGTATTTATAGAAATGTTATAGACAGATTCTTTCCATGAAATTAAAACGCATTTTATTTATTAACAGAAACCTAATTTTCAAAATAAGTTCAATATAAATAACAGAACATACAAAATATTTTAATTAAAAAAACTTGGCGTTACTAACTTTAAAGTATATATTAAAACAAACAATAAATTTAATTTAAATCTCAATTTAATTTAGAATTATATTTATTTAGTTATATTACAATAACTGCAATATGAATGTGTTAATGAATGCGAATTAATGCAAATTTCTAAAAACAGAAGTAACGTATCTAGAACATGTAATTAATAAGAGTGGAGTAAAACCAGATCCGAAAAAATTAAAAATAGTACAATGATTTCCAAAACCTAAAACACCAAAAAACATTAAATAATTTTTAATACTTGCCGGATATTATAGATGTTTTATACTAAATTTTTCTAAATTCGCTAAACCATTAACAAATTTATTAAAAAGCGATACTTGCTTTGAATGGACAGACCGAGCAAGAAAGATCTTTTGAAATTGAATCTTTAAACAAAAATTATATGAAAAATTAGTATTGCAATATCCAGATTTTTCAAGATTATTTTAACTATCGATGCATCTGGAATAGTCGTCGGAGGAATATTACCGCAGGGAAATAAAGACCAACTGATAGCATTCGCCTCAGAAATCTTAACAGATAACAAATTAAAGTACGATACATATGAAAAGAAAGCACTAGCTATTATATTGTGTTAAATATTTTCGACGATATTTACAGAATAAAATTCACTTTAGTAATAGATTATAAACCTTTGCTATGGTTTAAAAGTGTACAAGATGCAAATATGCGAATACTTCGTTGGAGACTAAACCTGGCAGAATATGATTACGATGTTGTAAATGTTATGTCCAGACTCTTTAAACTCAGAGCCAGCGTAACCTATCTAACTCCGCTAGACAAACGCTAGACAACGAGTGACGAATTGATCAGGGGCTTAAGACAAGTCAATAACCGGAAGGGTCGCTTTTAGTATGTCAGTAGGCCGTTCGTTCGGTGGTCCCTTTTTCGGTAAAGGAACTAAATCCCTATTACCTAGGACTTTGTGCGATATCAGGGTACGGGAGAGAGAACGGGTTAATAGTCTACACAAATTATGAGGTTAACATTATTTTTATTAAAAATTATTTGATATTTGTTCAAAAAAAGGAAATAACAGCTAATTACTATTATAGATACATTTGAATATATTATAAAGAATTTACATTTAGAGGTGTGAGTGAATGTATTTGTGGAAAATTGTTTGTTTGCGGGTATTATATTAATGCGGAGGTCATCAACCGGAATCGAGAAGGACAAACTAAAATTTATATTCCGGTTTGGTCTTACAATGTAGCAGTGTAATTAAAATAAACAAAAGATGTAAAATGGGGTAATGAGGGGAGGGATTAGGAAAGATCTTCGAATTCAACTGTAGAGGAGGAAGGAAACTTCATCCAGAAGATCTCGATAAGGACGGTAAGAGGGAACGGGACATCTGGAACAACGAAAGGGATGATAGCACCGGGAGGGGAAGTATAGAGGATTTCATAGAATTGATGGAGGTCGACTATGCCGGGGCCGACGCGATAGTCTTTATCCTCGAGGAGAATAGGGAAAGGGGGAAATGGGGTAACTAAATAGCAATACCACCTTTCGCGATCTAGGTCTTCGAAGAGGGGCTCCGGTCCTTTAGATTTTTCGGAATCGTAGGATTCCGGTTTGAAATCCCGCGGTTCCTCTTTAAAGTCAGGTAGGGCTTCTAAGAATTCCCGGAATTTCCCGAAAATGTTGGACTGTTTTGGGAGGTCCGACGATTCGAGAGGCGAGGGGCGAGAGGGAGTTGAGGCTTGTGGAGATTGATAAAGAGGAGGATTTTCGAGAGGGGGCGGGGGAGTTGAAAGTTGCGGTGGTTGATAGGGAGCGGAAGTTGAGGGTTGCGGTGATTGATAGGGGGGGAGGATTTTCGAGAGGGGAGGGGAAGTTGAGAGTTGCGGTGGTTGATAGGGAGGAGGATTTGATGGTTGATAATTGAGGGGAGGTGAATATTCAAACGGGGAAGGAGAGGTCTTCAAACACTGAGGTTCTTAAAAATTTACAGGGGAATAATTAGAGGAAGGCGCAGGGGAACAAGGTTACGCAAATTCCGGGAAGTCATCGGGTATGGATTCTGATGGAGAAGAGACAGGTGAATATGAAGGGAGAAGATTGTCTATTATGTGTATCGATCGATTAATTAATAGTTGCTTTAGTTTCAAACGCGTCCTTATCTAACTTAAGTCTATTATAGTCGATTATAAAACTAGGATCAGCGGACGTCCGAGCCAGGAGTTTCCGTATGGTTTTGTTTTTTCTATTACGCGCATTCTTTCCCCATCGCCATAACTGTGTCGGGGTAGGTTTGGTTTGTCGTGTTGTGCACTGAAGGAGGACACGTAATGTTTTTAGTGGTTATTAGTTTTAGGGAACAGTTGACAATTTTTCTTTCTCTCTTACCCCTTTTTCTTTTGAAAGACAAGATAATGGGATAAAAAGGGAAGAATGGAATGGATGAAAGAAATAATATATTTTAATTAAAAGGACAAAGAATAAAATTTATTAATAAGGATGCATTGAAGATAATTATTGCGGATCCAAAGCTAAGTGCGAAGACTGATCCATTCATTAAGAATCTTTAAGTTATTCGCACCTGCTGGTTCATGAGAGGAAAGGTAGATTTAGACCTAAAGCTTAAATGTGAACACTGATCCGGAACGTTACATTCGAATCTTTAAGTTGTTCACACCTGCCGATCCACAAAGGAAAAAGGGTAGATTGGACCTGAAACTGAGAGTGAACACCGATCCGGAATGTTACGTTCGAATCTTTAAGTTATTCACGTTTGCCGATTCATAAAGAAAAAAGAAGATTGGACCTGAAGCGGAGAGTGAACACCAATCCGGAACGTTATGTTCGAATCTTTAAGTTATTCACACTTGCCGATCCACAAGAAAAAGAAAGTGGATGAGATTTGTGATATGCGATAACAGGAAGTATTAATATAAAAAATACATGTGTTTTTGAATGGATATTCAGAGGAAGAGAAAGTATTAAAATAAAAAAAGAAATAATTGTCTTATAATTGTTTTCCCTGGAGAAAGGAGAGGAGAGCGTGAAGAAACATGTGAAAGAAAAAGAGAAAAAAAAAGAATTAGTAAACTCATTATTTATGAAGTGCGATGAGACTTGTATTGACGAAGTTCGGATACAAGGCAGCTGGCTCAGAGATCCGGTGGTCGATCCTGATGTACCTCAGGTGTGCGCTCGTGGTTCACTATTCGCCGATCGCACTTTAGAGTTAGCACTATTCACACTGTGCAAGTGAACACTTAGAGAGCCGCATTGAATGTAACAATAAAACGAATCACGAATGGTCTCGATGCACACGAAGTGTCGCACGACTTGGAAAAATTCCTAATGAACTTCGCGACGAATATTCCGGTGGTTATTAACCTCTTTTGCTCCTTCCCTCCATTGGTTCGTTAATCTAGTTAAACGAATAGTTTTTCTTATTCGCGCCTTCTGGTTTTTCCTAAAGCGTTCCTTTAAGTTTTAAATCATAGGTATTGGTGAAGACTTTTGCTTATCATACTGAGTTTCGACCAATGGAGAGTAGTTGCTATCGAGTGAGAGTGAGGCTTTCGTTTTACGGATTGAGTCATGCCCAGTTCGCTTTAATTGTCTAAGTTGACATTTTACTTGAAATTTATGATAAACAGATAACATAAGAGGGTGGTCTGGCAGGGTAGCATGCGATGTCAAATATCGCGAGTGTTCAACTCCGGATCATTTGTGAATAGTTCTGTACCTCGCTCTTTTCTTTGCTTAGAGTTCTTGGGTCTGATACCTGAGCTTGAGCTTGAATATCTCGCTGTTTGTCATCCATATCCACATGGTTTTAGATTTCTAACGTTTGACTGTCTGTTATCTTTTGTTTAAAATTCTCGAACTTTCAGAGTCGTAATGTTTAAATTTATAGATCTGTTTTTATACTTGACTTTCGACAGCGAGATTACACAGTCCTGCTTCCCAGACTTAGCCTGTTTATTTTTTCTGTCAGGCGTAGACTATTTCTTAGAACCTAAATTTGTCACTAACGAATTTTTGATGAAAGAAAACAGTCGGTGAAAAAAAAAAATCATGCAGTCTACCAGACGTAATAATTTATATATTAGTAAAAGAAACACACAAAAAAAAAAAGAAAAAGAAAAAAAGGAAAAAAAGATACTCATGAAGTCTACCGGACGTACCATAAATAAAGCAGGAAAAACAAACGTAAACGTAGAAGAATTATCAAGAAATCTTGTCAATATCGAAGAAATAAATTGCAAAATCTATATAAAAATAAAAAACTTCTAAATTCAAATAATCCTGAAGATACACAATTAATGTCTAAAAGTGTTAGAAGAATCTGATAGCGAAAAAAAAGAAGAGGAAAGTGATGATTTTTTTCTACATCTTTCAGATATAGAAGAAGGCGAGGAAATAATACCTGAAAATAAACCTGAAAATAATAATTTTTCGTTTAGGCCTGAAGACTTAAATGAACCACCTAATTTTCAAATTACAGAAAAATCTTTAATACATGATATTCCTAAACGAAACAAAATACAAACCAGAAGTCGAACGACAAAACAAAATATTAAACAGAATAAAATAATGAATGAATTTAATAGTGATGAAAGTAATATTGAAGAAATTGAAAATAGCCCATCAGATAAAACTTCTTATATCAATAAAGATACCGACGACGAGGAGAACGAAGAAGATATTATTCATCAAAATGTAAAATCGAGAAAAACTAAA
Source organism: Cataglyphis savignyi (assembly GCA_039654445.1). NCBI lineage: Eukaryota > Metazoa > Arthropoda > Insecta > Hymenoptera > Formicidae > Cataglyphis > Cataglyphis savignyi. Next base: position 1,546,829 of record JBCEZY010000045.1, read on the forward strand.
TGCGCATTTACTGAAAATAGAATAATAAAAAAATAACCATATATATTTTTAAGATATCTGGCTTCTGTTTTTGCTATTATATCGACCGTACTACATGCATCCCGATGGTAATAATTTTGTAATCTCATGGTGTCGCACATTTTTTCGGTCTCTTGTAAATAGTTTGATATTTATATTGTTTAATGTGATCAAGTCCAATTTAATTTCTAACTTCTATGTTTCCTTAATAAAATATAGTTCTCCGATTTTTTCAAAGTGTAGGCTCGGATTATGTTAGAATTCTTGAATTTCGTACGATAAATTTATTTCATCAGACTCCATGAGACTCTTGGATTGTTGGCTATTCCAGCTGACGAGTATCCTGTAATATTATATTTTTTATATTATATTTCGCAGCGGTGTCATTGTTATCGGTTAGTCGCGCTTTTCCGGGATGGATCTCGTGTGCACTTTCCGACGGTTGTCGCGTTTTCGTTCAGTCTTCTCATATTATCGGCTTCTTTAGGACGAATTAGTTTTTTGAGTGGAAAAAAAATCTTTTTTTTTTTTCAAATATGGTTTTCTATTGTGTGGGTTGTTTAGAGGTTTTGGATGACTCTGAGTTAGCTATGTGTCGGGCTTGCGAGAGTGACCCTTTGGGTGGCCCATCATTTTTGCTCGGTTCTTTCGAGCGGGCATGTGCGGCCGTGTATAGGAGCCCTATTTGCTTCGCGTTTTTGTGGACCGCGTTACAGGTGCGCGTGAAGTAGTGGTGCCAGATTCGCAGTGTGGTTTGCGACATGTACACGCCTTGTTGCGGGCGCAAAATTGGTTTGATGCCCGGCGTTTCGCCGAAATGCGTGCGGCGTGTGTGATATCTTTGCCCTCAACTTCCGAGTCTTCGGATAGCTTCCGCTTCCGGGAATTCTGGGCCCTGACTCGGAGTGGTGTGCTCCAAGGTTTCCGGGGGAGTCTTCCCGGTGAGGAATAATGGCATTCCTCTTCGAGCGACTGACCGTTTTCGGAATAATTAAGGTAAATGATATAATTTTCAATAAATTGTTTAAGTCTATTGCTATGCATGCGCATGGTTTTTGTCCCCTTTTTTATAAATAATATAATTTATGTCGGAATTCTTTTTAATTATTGTATACGGTCCGGTCCATAAGGATTCGAATTTTTTAGATCGTTCGCGTCGAAGTATTTCGTGCATTAATACTTTGTCGCCTATTTTAAATTTTACTTCTCTAGTATTTTTATCATACTGTTTCTTGGCTTTTATTTTTTTTTCTTTTATGTTCTTTTGCGAACTGACTCGTGGCTCATAGCCTTTCTTTTAACTCTTGTACGTAATCATCGTAATTATACGTCGGTTTCGGCGGTCTTGTCAGTGACGTAGGTAACTTCGCTTGGTGTCCGTAAACTAATTCGAAGGGTGTGTATCCCGTGGTTGTATGTGGCATTATATTGTATGTAAATATCGCGAATGGTACCCGTTCGTCCCAGTCTGTCTGATCTTCATTTATATAATGTCGCAAATATTCGGCTAATGTTTGATGCGATTTTTCTAACGCGCCATTACTTTCCGGATGATAGGCGATTGTTTTTATTTTATTTAATTTTAATAATTTGCACATATTTTTAAATATTTTGCTTAAAAAGTTTGTGCCTTGATCAGTTAGAATTTTTTCCGGAATTCCGTGTTCTAATACAATTTTTGTAATGAATTCCTTGCTAACCGTGTTTGCTTCTTGGGGATCGGTATCGCTTTGCTAAATTTTGTTAAATTATTGGAAAGTTAATAAATATTTATTTCCATTTGTTGTGACGGTTAGGAGTCCTACAATATCTAGAGCGCATTTTTCAAACGGTTTAGTAGACGTAATTATAAACGATATTTTATTTTTTTGCGATAATTTATTTTTTGGCAATATTCGCATTTGGCTATGTATTTTTCAACATCCTTTGTTAATCCTGGCCAATTATGGATTAAGCGAATTCTTCGTATAGTTCGCTCGATTCCTTGATGTCCTCCTGTGGGTACATCATGATATTCATTTAATATCTGTTTCTATTCTTCCTCCGTATATATTTTTTCTTCGTCGGAGTGTCTCTTCTTCTATCGCGAGAATTTCTTGCTTTTCCTCCTTTACCTCGTTCGTATCTCGTATTACGTTGCGGCTCAGTGCATCGGCGTTCGCGTTCGCTCATCCGGCCTTGTGAATGATTTCATAATTATACTCTTCTAATTAAGATCTCCAGCGGATTAATCTTGATCTGGGATCATTAACATTAAAAAGCCATATTAATGGTTTATGATCAGTTACGATTTTAAGTTTTGTATGGCCTAAAATGTTTTACGGTCCATACGATCACTAACAATTCTTTCTCCATCGTATTATAGTTTTGCTCCGCGCGAGATAACTCTGCTTGCGTAAGCAATTTGGTCATCGCTCACCTTTCCTTGTGACAACACTGCTCCGATTGCATAATTGGTGGTCACTGTAAATTCTTGATTAAAGTCTGGAAATCTTAGCACTGGCGCCGTCATTAATTTTTCTTTTAGTATTTGAAAAGCGTTTTGTTGCTCCGTTGTCCATTCAATTTTTTTGGTTTCATTAGTTTTGTTAACGGTTTTGCTATTTTGGAAAATTCTTCAATAAATTTCCTATAATATCCGGCTAAGCCTATGAATGATTGTATGTCCTTTCCTTTTTTGGGCGTTGGAAATTCTTTTATCGCCATTAGCTTTGATGGGTCCGGAGATATTCCGTTCTCCGAAATAATATGACCTAAATAAATTACTTCTTTCCGTAAAAATTCGCATTTATCCGGTTGCAATTTTAAATTATTCTCTCGGAGTCTCTACAATATTTCCATGAGTCGTTGTGATCCTCTAGACTTGATCCGTAAATCACGATGTCATCTACATAAACCAGACATTTAAGTTCTTGCAATCCTGTTAGAACTGAATTCATCAAGCGCTGGAATGTTGCTAGCGCATTTTTTAGTCTAAACGGAATTTGATTAAATTCCTAATGTCCGTAGGATGTTGAAAATGCAGTTTATTTTTATTTTTTCTGGTCATCGGTATCTGGTGATAGCTTGATGCCAAATCTAGAGTTGTAAAATATTTAGCGTTTCCTAATTGATTCAATATATCTGTAATGTCAGTGGAAATGGATCGCCTATTGTCAGGTCGTTCAGCTTCCGGAAATCTATTACTACTCGGAGCTTAGGTTTTCCTGATGCATCTGTCTTTTTCGGTACCATTAATAATGGTGCATTGCATTGACTTGTGCTGGTCCGAATAATTCGATCCTTTAACATTTGTTGCACTTGTTTATTTACTTCTGCCTTGTGCTTTTCTGGAAGGCGATACGGTCTCATGTTCATCGGCGAGATATCGGCGCGCGTGTTTATCTCGTGCTTGATCATCGCGATGCATGTCAGTGGTTCTCCGTCCACATAATATATCACAATAATCTTCGCATATCCGTAAGAGTGCCTGTTTTACTTATATTTAGGTGCTGGGTGCAATTGTCAAATATGTACGTTTCGCGAGATTTTAGGTTTTAAATTTTTTCTTGTGTGTATCGTATACATTTCAGACGTCGTGTCGCTCTCTATCTCTTCGAGTGTGATAAGAGGCGTTTGCATCTTGACTTCTCTGTAGTATTAATATTTAATATTAATGATGCTAACAAAACACATATAGTCCGCGGCGTTGACTATACAGTTCCCGATATATACTCTGGGTGCTTTTTCTTCTACGCGAACGATTCTTATTCGGTTTTGATCCGTTGATGCCTTTATTATCGTTTCACTGCGCGGCTTTAAAATTATTTTATTGAATGGATGGAGGTTCAGCATGGCGTTTCCTATTTTTAATCGGTTGTATTTATAGTCACAAGTTACTAAATGTTGGCGAAGGAAGTCGATTCCTAAAATCCCTTCGTATTCGATTGAAATATCGTCTCTTACCACGTAAAATGCATGTTTTACTTTGTGGTTGTTTATTCTAATTGTTCCGTACATCTTTCCGACGGTGTATATCTTGTGTCCGGTTACTCCGGTGAGCGTAATTTTTTTTTCTTGAATAAGCGTGTCATCTTTTAATTGCTTTAATTTTATTAATGATATAGTAGATTCTGAGTCATATAACATTTGTATTTTCTCATTTTATCTGTCGCATAAGAATTGTTACTAATAATAATTCGTTTTTTGCTCGATTACACGGTGCCACTTTTATGTGCGTAACTCGATATTCTACTGCGGATCGCGTTTTCTTCCTAGTTCCTTTTTCTTCTCCGCTACTGTTACCGTCGGATTCCGAATTTTATTTCATTTGGCGCGGTAATTTTTTTGACTCGGGAATTTTTTCGTTTGATTTTTTATTATTTTCCTTTGATTTATCTGCGTGTGTTCTCGGTCGTCCGTTTAAGCTCCAACACTCTTCACTGTTGTGCCCAGATTTTTCAAAGTATTTACAATATTTATTTATTGTGTTTATTCGTGAAGATCTCTCCGGTTTTGGGAATGCCTATCGGCTTCGACAGTCACGTCCGTAATGACCGTTTTTCCGTATTTAAAGCATTAAGAGTTCGAACTTCGAGTTTGTCGCGAATTAATTGATTCGAATTTATTCTTATTATAAAAGCAATTAGATTTTGTCGGTCAAAGTAAACGGAACATACTGCCTCACGTATATACTTTTTAAAGCGAAGTGAGACTTTTTAAAACTTCGCTTCGCGTGAAAAGTTATAAACCCATGTGAAACCTTTCTTCGCATTAAAATGTGTGTATGCATATAACAGTGAGTTCCGCTCTCCCTATGGTGGGGAGTTCCACTTCCGGAAAAAATAATCTAACCTAAACTTATTTCTGATATAAACTGAACCTCATTTTGCACACAAAGTTACAAATCCATTTAAAATCATACCTCGCTTCGCGAGGTCATCTAAAAAGTCATAAACTTAAATTGTTAATAACTTGTAATAAATGAGTGATGACTAAAATTTTTGCAAGTTAGAGTCATGTTCTTGGCAACATATATCAAGGTCATTGAAATCGATGAGGTCAACGCTAATATGCATATTTACCATTTATATTTTTTCTGCAAAAGTTAAGTTATTCTTTAAAAATAAGTATTAAACTTTTTGTTATGTACAAATTAGGATTTTTTTTCTATGAACTTGGCGTATTCTTTTTATGTATTTGTAAGATTGTTTTGGAGGGATTATAATATATACAACATTCTTAATAAACTTTATAAATGTAATGATGTATTATTCAAAATCAAATTTTTTAATAAAACTAAAATGCGTTTTAATTTTATCTAGAGAATCTGTTTATTTACATTTCTATAAATGTAATATTCATTTTATGACAAATACTATTTCAAATTACAAATCTTCATAAACTGAATTGCTTTTAAGTACTTGGCTAATTAATTAACGATTTCATATTTAGCTTTGACTCCCTATTTTTCAGAAGTTATATTTTTTATTAATTAGGGTTATTTTTTAGTGATAAATTCTTTTTTAGTATTTTATTTTTTATAATAAAATTATTTTTCAAGAGAAAATTTTTTAAAAGTTATATTTAAAAATAAATATTAAATTTTTTTTTGCATACAAGTTGAGATTTTTTTATGTACTTGTGTTCGGGAGTGGACCTCGACGAGATCGCCCGAATCTTTAAGAGACGCTCAGAGTTGAGCGAGAAGAGCACGAATCCGCAGATTCGCTAGAGGATAAGGAGATTTGAAAGAATATTCGCGTGAAATTTATTTAACAGTTGTTTACTGTACAACAATGGGAGCGAACAACGGCACGTATTCCACATTTCCGATTGGAAATCTTGAAAATATCCGTTGATGAACGGCCTTTCTCCGCGATTCGGAAATTTTGAAGGATTTCTTGCTAGAAACTCTCGCGATAACGGAAATCTTGCACGTGGACGCCGGATGGGTTTTAACGCGAGGCAGAGGACATTTGCGATACGGATAATGAACGCCAACTCTCGGATTCTATTTTTTTAACGATTACAAATCACAAGTATATAGCAAGTAGAGAAATCACCAGTAATAATAACGAAAATGAGGCGCTTTTCACTGATTTTTACATTCGATCGCACGCGAAAATATCAGTTGAGAAATGCATAACGAGAATGACGAAAGCGTAAATGACACAAGCAAATTAAATAATAGAGAATGCAAGAAACTATAGACAAAGGAGTATACGACACGAGCGAGGATGAAAACAGCAGTGTGATATATGTATACTGAATTTTGACCTGCTTGGTTCGTCATCAAAGATTGACTGATGACAGACTATGACTTTGAAGATTCGCGATTTATCGATTTCCATATGGATTTTCGGGATCGAACATTCGAGAATCCAGGTGTTTGTCACAGTTTTTCATTATATGGATCACGCGATCACACACCGATCGATTAAATGCGATGTTTGTCCTTGCTCGTGTTTTGATTTTAGATATTATTGTTTGAATTCATCGGCGAAGTTTGCTATCGAAATTGATCGCCGAAATTAAATATTTCAATTTTGAACAACTCCATATTTTTTTAGATATATATAAATTTTTAGATAAATATAACAAAAAGGGGACTCAGGCTCCTAATGACCTTGACCTTGACATATGTTGTCAACATCATCACCCTGAGTAACACTCAAAAGATTTTAACCATCGCTCGTCGTTTATTAAAAAGTTAACAAAATAAGTTTAATAGATGGAACGTAATTTTCTGATACCATGTACAAATTTTAGTTTTAAATCAGAAATAGGTTTGGGTTAGGTTATATCTTCCGGAAGTAGAGCCCCCCTATGGGGGCCCACTGCGTCTACATATATACTTTACAACGCGAAACTAGGTCCACCTCGCAATTGTGTGGATAGTATAATGGAACCCATGTAGAACTTTGCTTTGCATTGTAAAATATATGTGTGGAATAGTGGGTTTCGCCCCCTCTTCCCCTTTACGAGAACTTTATCTTCGGAAAATATAACTTAACCCAAACTTATTTTTAGTTCTAAAAATAAAATTGCGCGAAGCGAGATCCATCCCATATCGCCCTGCGCTTCAGACGCGAAACGAGGCTTATAATTATATGATTTCTTATGGGTTTGCAACTTTCTGAATAAAGCGAGATTCATCCTATATTGTTCTATGCTTCGTGTATAATTATAATTCTCGTTTCACGTCCGAAGCATAGGGCGATATGGGATAGACCTCGCTTTGCGCCGAAAGTTGCAAGCTCATGTGAAATTATATAATTGTAAACCCCGTTTCGACCCGAAGCACGCAGCGATATAGTGAACCTCGTTTCGCGCAGAAACGAGGTTCTTAACCATGTGATGTATATATTATATGCATATATGCATATATACATACCCATATGCTCACGCTTTATTCAATGTACATAGTGCTCAAAAATTGCATATAATTCGTAGAAATTCTTTTGTTAATAACTTTTTAATAAACAACAAGCGATGGCTAAAATTTCTTGAATATAACTCAAGACAGTGACCTTGACAACGTATTTCAAGATTAAGATCATTGGAGCTGGGTCCCCTTTTCGTTATATGTACCATTAATTGTAATACAAAATAAAATTTAATTTATATTTAAGTTATTTAATTATTTAAAATTCTTAGTTAATGATTTGAGAAAATATTTAAAATTTAATAATATTATATATTTTTTTTAATTTATAGACAATTCAAATTTTTATTTAAAATTTTTATCTAACTTTAAAATATGATCAACAAAATTTTAATACTAAAAGTAAAAAAATGTTTTTTAATATCAAATTTTTTTAAACATTGTAAACATCTTTTAAGAACTTTTGTGATCGAGTATGATATACTATGAGGACACAGAAGTAATGCCTACTCGCTCTCACTATGAATGATAATGTGAAACATTCCATATACAAAACAATAGCGCTATATACAATATAAACAATAGCCGCATACCGACACACGACTTTGTTTATATTTGGCGATATGTCAATGAAGCATACTAGAGTATATACACACGGAACATATCCATTGAACGTCCATATAACCTCTATAGTTCTATGCGACATCTATCTCTACACTGGATATTGTATAGATTTCTAATAGAAATCCATATTATTTCCACAATAGATATCGACTATAAATCCATCATTGATGTCCATTAGACATTTGTTATGGATGTGTAATAGATTATACATATGTTTTTAACAAAATAAAATTTAATTTATATTTAAGTTATTTAATTATTTAAAATTCTTAGTTAATGATTTGAGAAAATATTTAAAATTTAATAATATTATATATTTTTTTTAATTTATAGACAATTCAAATTTTTATTTAAAATTTTTATCTAACTTTAAAATATGATCAACAAAATTTTAATACTAAAAGTAAAAAAATGTTTTTTAATATCAAATTTTTTTACACAATCCATAATATACAGTATCATTAATTTATTATTAAACAAATAAAATTCTTAATTTATAGATGAAAATTAAAGATAACTAAATTATATAATTTATTTATATTTTATAAAATCAAAAATATATTTTTTAGTTATTTTTTTGCGTACAAATAAATAAATATAAATAAATAAAATATATTCAGTTGTCTAAATAATTGTATTAAAAACAACTAATAGTTTTTATTTTACGAAATATATTTCTTGTATTTGGTACAGAGAATGCACACAAAGATAAGAAAATAATATAATTAAAATAATATAAATTCAACAATTTACAAATGATAGTTTAATTTTTAATTTTTGTAGAAAAAGCATCCACAATAAATCCATATAAAATTTAGTTATAAAATTGATGCAGTCATCTTAAATTATAAAATGGTAAACATTCCACAAAGGTTAATAATAAATCTACCATTAACCTTCTAGTGAAAACGTTCAAATGTCGTCCAAACTTATTTCATTAATATCCCAAAGACGTTGCGCATAGCATTGTATTAATATTCATATAATACAACAAATAATATTATTTTTATTAAGGATCTAATATTATTTTAAGGAACTAATATTATTTTTATTAATAAAATTAATAAAAAGAATTAGACGAGGGAACCAGCACGGTATTCTGTGCAAAACATGTTTATTAGATCTTAGACTATTTGCGAACGTTTTGGTCCTTTCATTGAACCATTTATTTAATTTATTGACTTCCGTTTTATTTAATTTATTAATTTTTTTACTTAATTGACAGAATGTCCTAAGTTTATATTTATATTATATTTATATTAACTAAGTTTATATTATATTTACCGTTTATTCTTTATATTCTTTAAAGCGTTTTCGTGCGTTTGTAGACTATCAATTTATTCTAACCGTATCTTACATAGATTATGTTAGTTTATTATTTGTTTTTGTCGGCGCTGAGGATAGTCTAATGAAAGGACCGAAAAATTCGCGAATAGTTTAAGATCTAATAAACATCGTTTGCACAGAATATCGTACTGGTTTCATCGCCTAATTTTATTAATTTTGTTAATCATTGGAACCTTTAAATATTTATATTATTTTTATTAAGGAACCTTTACAAAAAAATATTATATTAACAAAAATCGATTACGAACATTATTGGTTCAATAACTTAATCGTTTTTTCGCCATATTCAATAATTAAATAGTTCAAAGTTTTTTTTCCTTAATATATATGGAATCTCATAAAAAATCCATAAGATCAAATAAAACGAATTTTTCAATAGTATTAAAATATATATATATATATATATATATTTTTTTTTTTTTTAAATACTATTAAAAAATGTTGCGTCGACTTCAAGTTTTATCGAATCGCACGACACAATCCGTACACACGCTCCGCGTCGTAAATAATAACAACACTTATTATAAATAACAAAAAGAACTTTAATATAACACAGAACACAGAATACAGGACACGGAACAGATAAACTCGTTTACAAAGAAAAGTGGGATCAATCGCGGAAATGTCCGCACGGAATCAAATCCGCCGTGAGACTCAGATGGTGGCTCAAAACATCAAAATATCAACTGTTGTTTAATAACATCTCCCTTAGCGACGCGTTAGGGAATCATCTCCTGAAGACGGCACAGCACATCATCACAGGCGAAACGCAGGGACGGATAAACAGAAGGCGGACGTAACAATA
>JBCEZY010000045.1:1563614-1608978 GCA_039654445.1 Cataglyphis savignyi
CGTACACACACACACACGCACACACGCACACACGCACACACACACACACACACACACATATATATATATATATATATATATATATATATATATATATACAAAAATATATGAAATATAAATCCGATCTTTCAATGTTGATGCAAAGTGGAATTAAAAATTTTTACTATCTATTGAAATAGACGAAAATACGATTATTCCAACTTAGCAAAACAAAATCACAGTTCAATTTTATAAAAAGCATTTTAAAGAAAAATTGTGATATTTTCAAATCACTTAGAGTAAAGTTACAAAAACATTTAATAATTATGCATATTAAGCCGTTGTTTGCCACATTATTGCCGCATTGCAGATCGGATTCGGATTAAAAATCATCGACTACTCAATTGAAATACTACAAATAGCTACTTCGCTCTGATTGGATGATCGACAATTCGCAACACGTAATCTGAATTCAATCACGTCAGCAATACGACAAAGGCTTTAGGGATAACCTCACAAATTTCATTGATTTGATATATTATCGAAGATATGATCTGTGTAACTTTTGAAAAGTTTTATCTGTCGTTTATTAAAAAGTTATTAATAAAATAAATTTAATGAATAGAATGTAATTTCTTGACATCATGTACATAAAAATGAATATATGTATATACATTTTGAAATTTATTTTTTTCTCTTAGTACTCGATAATAACTGTATTACGTGTGCAGATAGAGTATGTAAAACCGAGAGGAAAAATCCTTTATCATTTTGCGATTTTCGTAATAATTATTGAGGAATTAATTTAAAAAAAATGGATCAATTCGCGCAAGTATAAGCAATTTAATGAGAAGAAACATTGATATGTGATTGCTAGGATACGAGAATCCAGCATTATGTACTGCTCTGTAATCGTTATCAAATTGCAAAGCGCTTTTCTCAAAACTTTGTCGAACCTAGCGAGTGCATTTTTAAAAAAATGTAAAAAAAAGTTTCAAAAAATAATAATCAAACCAGCAATAGTACTCCATTGTCAGCTAAGTACTTAAATACTTAAATAAGCATGCGACGAAATGGCCCAGAGATCCAAAAATTTGCGGTCATTAGACGCGCGATAAAATTTTGGGAGGAGCGCTCTACGATTACGTATGAACAATACATAAGGGATTATTGCGTCCTAACATCAATTGATTGTTCTTTTCTGTGTGCTTATATTTACATGAATTGATCTTTTTGAAATAATTACTCAATAATTATTATGAAAATCGCAAAATGGTAAAAAATGTTTTTTTTCAGTTTGACCCAATCTACCTTTACTTTTCGGTTGATCAGTCTTTTTACGGTTACTAGGCATTCTCTATATCTTATGTTTTTGTTACATATAATAATTAATCTTTACTTTAGCAAATGCACAGGTGTGCAATCGCAGTTTATTATGTGTGATTTAGAGCAAAACACATTTCTATTGGTTTTTATTTATGCATGTCCAGAACTGCATCATTAGTTACAATTAAAATATAAAAAGTAAAATATAATTAAAGGATTATATTACCATTTTATTTATCACGCGCACCAATTGATTGAAGTCCTCGACTTTTGCAACACACTCTTCAAAGGAGCGTTCTGTTCCAGTTTTTATTAAAGCGATCACTGCATCACGATCTATTTCATAAACAACGCAGCTAAAGCGTAATCGCAATTCTTCTAAATAATCGCTTAAAGGTCGAAAAGATTCTCGCAGAATCACGCTTAAACGTTGATGTGTTTCATCCAGGTACCAACTAGGCAATGAAATAAATGTGGTGTTGATGTTAGCCGTGTTAATCTCTGTCATGCTTTTTTCTTTTTCTTGTCTCCATTTTCCTTTAAGCCTCACCCACGATTCTAACGGCGGTAAGTGACAAGCGATATTGGCTATCTCGTCTACGAGGTTATGAAATGCGCCATATAATTCTTCCAGTCGCGGATTCACAAACAAATCGTTGCTTTCGCATCTTAATTCGAGCTGTGTTATTTATTAAATATATTAATTAAATTTATTATTTTTAATATTTATTTCAACTATTTATATCATTAAATTAATTAAAGGTAATTAATTAACTTGAATTTATATTTACATATTAATTTTCTTTTACCAAAAATTGTACAGAATACAGAGCATAGAATACATAATATCTTATGAGAAAATGTTAATATTACTATATTATTAACTAAGAAATTATTTAATATTTTCTTAAATAATCTGAATTAAAATATATTCATATAAGTCTGGTCTTCAAATTAATTAATTAATTAATAACCATAATTAATTGTAAAATATAACAATTCTTAACATTTTTAATTAAAATTAAAATCTATAAATTAAAATATTACATACATGTAGCTTTTTCTTTTTAATTTTTATGTTCAATCTAGTTGCTCTCATCCAATATAATGTAATAGATGATTTATAGCGTCTTACAAAACATTAAAATGTACTTAATATATGTGTATATATACTGTATGTAAATAATTTATGTATATTATGTAGCTTATGTGGTTATGCAATTTTATTTCATGAAAAAATAAGAATCGTGGAATGCTGAAACTGCGAATTCAGCAAGCGACAAGAAATCACACAACAAACGGAGATTATCGAACGAAGTTTCTCCGATTACTTTAAACTTTATCACTACGTATCCAACTATTTATAATCATGACATTATCCTCCAAGCGCCATTTAGCTGAGACACTTGGTTTCTCGCGACACTTGGTGCATCGTATTTTGCGTCAAAACGGATTATATCCATATCATTTCCAACGTGTCCAGCAACTTTTGCCGAGAGAACCAGGAACCACGCATTAATTTTTGCAAAGGTATTTTTATTCATTTATTTAATGTATTTTTGTGTTATTTTAAACAAATATTAATAATTGGCGAAACATGCACAGGATTTCTTGCACAATGTCGACGGGATGATTCGTTTCCCGACCACATATTATGGACGAAACAACATTTATGCTCAACGGTGTTTTTAATAGCCACAATTATTTATTATGGGCCGAAGAAAATCCACGCGTTATTCGGCAACACGCTTTTCAATACCGTTGGACCATAAATGTATGGACAGGAATAATTGCGAACAGAATTGTAAATAATAAATTTACTAATTGTAAATAATTTAAATAATTTTCTTTTGCAGTTTCGATAATCTCTTATTTCGGTAATTTTCAGATAGGTCCTTATTTCCGCCTCGCTTAACTGGTGAAGTTTACACAAATTATTTGGAACATCAGTTACCAGAATTGTTGGAAGGTATTCCCCTCTGCGTAAGACAACAATTAATTTTGCAACACGACAAGGCGCCTGCACATTTTTTGCGACAAGCATGCAACTTTTTAAGCGCGCATTATCGAGACAAGTGGAAGGATCAAGGTGGCCCAATCATCTGGCTGACGCGATCGTCGGACCTTAATGTTTTGGACTATTTTGTATGGGGTCACATCAAAAATTTAGTAGAACAGAGGCGTAATGGTACAGAAACGGAAATACGAGAAGCAATTCTCGCAGATTTCAATACCATCACGCCGGAAATGGCGTATCGCGCGACGTGCAATATTATTCGAAGGGCCGAATTCTCTCTACAAGAACGAGGAAGGCACTTTGAACAATTTTTGTATTAAAATATGAGACGGCAAGAGATAATATGATTCATAAAATATGTGACACTATTCATTTTCTAGATGCTAATGAAATTTTTCATGTTACAAATAATTTCGAGAAGAAAGTACTTAATTGCATTGAAGCAAACGGTAGACATTTTGAATACCATTTCTAATCATATCTAGCCATACATTCATACACACACACACATACCTACTCACACAACTCGCATGCACACGCATGCATGCTCACACACACAATATACACAAACACAAACACACACACACACACACAACACAGACACACACACAAACACACACAGGATCTGATATCTGCTACGTCCTCGTCGTAGATCCTGAGTTATGCCGAGAGCAGATAGTATAAAAACATTTTTTCGCCAAAACTCATTTTAAAGATCTTTTGAAGGACATTTGAAGATGACATATTTCAAAAAAATGTTTTGAACAAAAGTTTTTTTACATAGAATCCGAATCCGTAATACAAAATACCACGATTCATTTAAAAAAACTTCCCGTCTGAATCGCCTATTTCCTGCCGGAACTGAAAGATGAATATATCATCATTCAATAGAGCGCATCCGATTTATAAAAAAAAACTTCGTTTTTTTTTAAATAATCGATTTTCTAGTTTATAAATAGGTGATCGGGTGGTCTGGAATACTCTGTGTGTGTGTGTGTGTGTGTGTGTGTGTGGGTGGGTGGGTGGGTGGATGGGTGTGTGGGTGTGCGTGTGTGCGTGTGTGCGTGTGTGCGTGTGTGCGTGTGTGCGTGTGTGCGTGTGTGTGTGTGTGTGTGTGTATAAGGTGTCCCATTTTAACAGTTCCACTCATAATTTTTCAGGATCAACGTTTGAAGGGAAACGACTCGGATAAAAGTTGAAGGGAATAAATGGAGCTATCTAATATTGACATTGGATTTGACATTAAAGGTTATTTTCAAGGTCATTTGAAGATCAACTTTCGTTTTGTAAACCCCTATTTCTGATCTTGGATTCTGAAAGAACGAAAAATTTTACATTAGAGTTGTAAAGAATCAAATTGACCCTAGGAGTCATCTAAAGATCAAATGTCTCTCCCGTATTTCCCAGGCTGGTATCTTTTCATGATAGCTATATATCGAAAGAATGATCTCCATAAAAATTGTCGAGGTCATCGGAGACCACCTGGTGACCTTAAATTGTACCTTAACTCTCATTTTCAAAGTGTGAGAAAAATAAGACAAAAGTAATAACTCAGAATCCGGTTCAAAAAGTTACTAACTCAGAATTCTAGAATCTTCGAAAGCTTTCTTAAAGGCCATTGCACGTTAAAAAATTACGATTAGTCGTAATCGTAAAACCGTAAGCAAATCAACCAATCACAGTTAAATATTCTAATTACGTTGTTAGAATGCTTGGTTGTGATTGGTCTATTTGCTTATGGTCTTATGATTACAGTTAAAATTTTTTCACGTGCAATAGCCTTAAATTTTAATAATTTCTGAAAATTTTTTAAATTATTTGAAATTTATCATTAAAAGATTTCACATTTTTTCTTGATCAACTGATCATATTATAGTTTATTGTATATATGTATTGAAAATCTCTTCTACCTGTCACAGTGGGTACGTAACGTGAATTTATCTTTCTGAATTTCTCCAGGGAAACGTCTACGATATAATCGTTTTACTGCACGATAATTATTACGACACTCTTCAAGAATTAATAGAATGTCAACAATCTCATTCCTTGTGTAATCCGGCATTTACAAAGTACGGAGAACATATATGCATATTCATGTAATGGCTTTCGCAGAGGAATTTTCGTTGTGACGTGTCTCGATCAGTTTCAATACAGCATTTTTAGAGCGTGGTACGAAATATCGAACGGTTAAAATGACCATTACAAAAGAGCGAAAAGAGGGGACAAGGTCAATAGTTCCTTCCACCTTTAATGGGTGAAAACCTAAACTCGAGCAATTTGCATACAATCGCTGATTCATTATTTATTAATCAGCACCGAGATTTAAATGTATGCTTGAATATGCATAATATGTTTCTAACAAATTAGCAAAACTGTGTTTTTATTTTGTTTTACATTCAAACAACCTGAAATTTGCTTAATTTCACACAGAAAAACGGAATACATTAAAAATAATATAACAAAGTATTTATTATATGTCCTACATTAATTGTGAGAAAAAAAAATATGAAGGGAAACAGTCATCGGTAGGACTCGAACGCTCGCCGTCTGTATAAAAAGCACGGGCACGGGAGCCACAGTCATCTCATGTCAGCTCGCCGCCTCGCTGAAAACGAGTGTAAATATTCTGTTCATGTGCGGTACAGCTTCATGAACCAAATTTTGCATAGCGATTTCTCCTAAACAAAAGCCCATTCATTCAAACTCCTTTAGGATATTTATCATCTACTTACAACCTATCAAACGAAGTTCGACTCGTTCGAAAATTGATTTTTTAATTGGCGTCATCTCCTTGAAAAATATGTCAGATTAAGATACAAAATAACTCAAAAAATTCTTAATGAATAAATACTTTATTATAGTATTTTGGAAAGCTTTTGACATAAGCTATAAGAATATACAATAAAACATAGGGAATTCCATTTAAGAAATTAAAGATATTCTTGACTTGACCTTAATGATGCCATTCAAGATCAAATCAATGACACCATCTTACGTTCTCCTCAAAACCATACAATTTTTGTTCAAAACGTTTTTCTCTAAAATGCTTAGTTTTTGAAAGAAAAGGAGTGTACGGGTGATTTAGGACACCCTATATATATACAGAGTGTCTGGAGTCAATTGCATCACTTGTCATGTGCAAGTAGAGCAGATAAAACTGAGAAAAGTCTTGTACCATTCTTTTCTATAACGCTTAATAAAAGAATTATTATTGAGTGAAGTCAATCTGCCAATCATCGTCGATCTTTAATCGAGCGCATGGTCGGTGAGGCGCGTACCTCTCAGAGAGAAATGCAAGGTCGGATCTATTAGATGTCGGAGTCATCTAGTCTAAAACATTTAGAAATATCTGAGTTAGATGCCTTGTAATTTTGTGTAATTACATTTTTTAGATACAATTAAAACTTAATATTCACATAAGCACAATATATTATTTATAAAATTTTTTTCTTGCTGCAAATTATCTTTTGACATCTAATAGACATCTAATAGACTTTTAAGTAAACGTTAATGCAATATGTATGTAGCATCATAATAAAAATAGAAATTTTATTGTTGGAAAATTAATCTCAAAATTTGTGGTCATACACTAGAATTCACTTTGTATTGTCATAAATATATTTCTGTCAATATATCATATATGAGTCTGGAGATTGACGATGTTTCTGGTATTATAACTGAAAAGAGATAGAGATAGCATGTCTATTTTTTTTTGCCACCTGCTGAGTGTACAATTATATCAATAACCGGTTATTAATTGAATGAATTTATTATTTTACGGAAAAATCGCTAGTACTTGACTGCCTCAGGTTTATAGTTCATTTGCTTACCGCTATGCGGCGCACTATTCAATTTATATACTCGAAATCCTTTTATACGAGATCAAGTTTTTGTCATGGTGTATATAAAACCTGAAAAAGCCGATTAATAACATTATAACAAATATTTCTGTCAGTTTAATTTCTGACACTATCTCTACAGGAAAACTCAGATATTGATTTTTGGAAAATCGGACAAATAAATATCCGATCGGATATAAAGTATCCAAATAAATGAAAGTGTTTCATTACTGTCTATTTAAAATATAAAATAGATATTAGATTTCATAACCAGATTACATGCTCTTGCTAGTGCGAAAAATTCAAGAAAGACGAATATTTAAAGCACAGATGTTGGGCTAACTAAATGTTGAAAGCTTATTATATTCATATTGTAGATTTGTTATTGTAAATATTAAGTTATTGTATATAATTATCTGATGGATTAAGTTCGGCTCAAACTATGCATTGAAGATTAAAGATTCAAATTTGATTAATTAGGACAAAAAAGTTAAAATTTCTTTGATTTTCTAATTGATCAAAATTCAATTTTTAATTTCAATCTTTAATGGTCTGATACAAGAAGTCTTATAAACATTTATAAAACATTTAGAAGACATGTCTAAAAGTGGTCATAACGAGAAGCCTTGCGCACAGTACATTGGATTCGTTGCAATTGCGCACTGTGTTAATAGACACATAAAGTTGCGTACCGTTTGATTGGACACATTTCATTTGCGTACAGTTCGTTTGGACACATTTCATTTGCGCACTGTTCAATTGGACACTATTGCTTTTGGACACAATACATATTTTTGTATTATTTTTGTAATTTAAAATACATACACATGCATGTATATATGTATAATTTTGAAATTTATTGACATTTATTATTAATTTTATTTGGTTAATAAACGTTTCTTACAGTTCGTTTACAAACAGTTCTTTTGCGCACATTTCTTTTACGCACATTTCTTTTGTGCATATATCTTTTGCACACATACCTTTTGCGCACATATACTTTGCCTACATGTCTTTTGCGCACATTTCTTTTGCGCACATATCTTTTGCGCACATATCTCTTGCGCACATATCTTTTGCGCACATTTCTTTTGTGCACATATCATTTGCGCACATACCTTTTACGCACATATCTTTTGCGCACATATACTTTGCCTACATATCTTTTGCGCACATTTCTTTTGCGCACATATATTTTGTGCACATATCTTTTGAGTACATTTCTTTTGCGTACATTTCTTTTACGCAAATTTCTTAAGTACGCACACACACACACACACACACACACATACACACAAGTGGTTGTGCAAGAGGGTCCTTCGGCCCTCCTCCAGCATCCACACAACTGGTAGGCTGGGTGGACCTCGCTTCACAACTTATAAAGTATATGCTACAGTGTCCGATTGGACTCGAAATGTGTGCAAAAGAACTGTGCGCAATACGTCTGTTATTTTATTTAATAACTGCTGCCGATTGACTGGCTTATCCGTATAGACTAGAGATTTCATGTGCCCCCACAAAAAAATAATCCAGAGGAGGTAGATTGGAAGATCTTGCAGGCTAATTTATTGGACTTCCCCGGCCAATCTAACGCTCAGGAAATTGTTTATTTAGATATCTCGTAACAATTCTTAAGGTGAAGTGGTATTCTAGTTGAAATCACATTTGTGAACAATAGTTATCAGATACAGAATAACAATTGAAGTCGAAAAGTTTTGAATCATTTTTTTATCTGAGTTTTCTTCCTGTTGTTGTATGATGTTAAAGTTAGCTAATCAGTGCCTGTCCATATAGTAGAATACGTCTCACTCCCGTCTTATCTTTTTTGTTTTCCATTGTAAACAGACGCTGATTAACTTTAACATTATATAACAAAGAAAGTTCAAATCAAAAAATAGTTCAGGACTTTTCGACTTGGATTGTGGTTCTGTATCTGATAATATTGTTTATATGCATTTGTTTAATTACACCCTGTATATATAAGAATGATCAAAAATAGGTATATGTCCTTAACAGGTCGTATTCCTGAATGAATTCTAAGATAATTTTTCCTTTATGAAAATTTTGTCTGAAGCTTAGTTTTTGAATTATAAAAGGAAATAGTGAGCAAATTACGGGACGAGTACAGAAGATAGGCAGGGGCGGCGCAACCCATCGTCCGATGCAGACACTTGCACGAGGTGCTCTTTATAACTGATTGAGCACTATAGCGTACTCATCCTGTAATTCACTCACTATTTTCTTTTATAATTTAAAAACTAAACTTCAGGCGACATTTTCGAAGATAAAGGATGAATGGAGAATTTAAGGACAAATGGTTGTTCTAAATCACCCCGCTACAGCATTTGATCAGCTGTTTGCTGACACACATTTGCAGTTCGCGATCGGGAGCGTTAGTATTGACGCAACCTGCTTGTTGTCGTCGCGCGATCTCCGCGTCAAGTAACGTACGTTGTGTTTTTAACGCAATTCTTTAAGTGATTAAGGGTCAATTTCACCTTTGGTTAAGTTAACCGACGGTTAAAATCAGCAGGATGGCAACAAAAAATAGAGATGAATGAAAACCAAGCATTCTTATCATTTCAGTTGCCACTCTACCGTCGGTTAATCTAACCAAAGGTGGTGAAATTCGCCCTAAGTTAATAATCGGTAGTGATCTATTGTGAATATTCGGTAATCGATTGTGATAATTAATCGTTAATAATTATCTAATTCATCAATTAAGTGCGTGATTGTAAAAGTATAAAAATATTGATACAACATCGATACAAGTGTTGATAAAAAACATTTCGTGTGCTACCCACGGCTGTGCAGCAATTATTTGTATAAATTTTATTTATGAAGAATCAAATCTCTACAAAGTAATAATAAGTGCGTGAGTAAGAGAGTAAGAGGACGAGCGAGCAAATGAGAGTGAGAGAGAGAGAGGAGAGAGAGAGAGAGAGAGAGGAGAGAGAGAGAGAGAGAGAGAGAGAGAGTGAGAGAGAGACAGAGAGGAGAGAGAGACAGAGAGGAGAAAGAGAGAGTGAGAGAGTTCGTGTGTGTATGAGAACGTATATGTATGTGTATGTAATACGCGTACACGTTCTCATACTCTCATAAATTCTCTTTCTCTCTCTTTCTCTCTCTCTCTCTTTCTCTCTCTCTCTCTCTCTCTCTCTCTCTCTCTCTCTTTGTCTCTCTCTCGCTCATTCGCTCGCTCACTCATTTTCTTATTACTTTACAGAGATTTGAGTTTTCATAAATAAAATGTTTACACAAATAATTGAACGGATAGATGAATAGCGAGAAATGTTTTTTATCAACACTTGTATCGATGTTGTATCAATATTTTTACACTTTTACACTCACTTAATCAATGCATTAGACAATTAATAACGATTATAATAATTATAATCGATTATTTACTTAATCACTTAAAAGAACGCATTAAATGCACAACGTACGTTATTTGACGCGGAGATCGCAAAACAGGTAATGTCAACAAACAGGTAATGTCGATATTAACGCTGCCGATCGCAAACTGCGAATGTGTGCCAGCAAACAGCTGATCGAACGTTGTAGCAGAGTAATTTAGAACAACCTTTCGTTCTTAACAGATCGTATTTCTGAATTATTTATAAGACGATTTTTTTTTATAAAAATTTCGTCTAAGACTTAATTTTTAAATTATAAAAGAAAATAGTGAGTGAATTACGAGACGAGTATACTATAGCGCTCGATCATAGCGAGCGCCTGCATCGGATAGTGAGTTGCACCGGCAGAGGCTCACTTGCGCACAATACAATTAGACACGTTGCAATTGCATACTGTGATATTAGACACATTTCACTTGCGCACAATTCGTTTGGACACATTTCATTTACGCACCTTCAATTGGACACATTTCAATTGGACACGTTGTTTTTAGACACAACATATATTTTTGTATAATTTAAAATACATACACACGCATGTATGCATGTATAATTTTGAAATTTTTTGACATTTATTATTAACTTCATTTGGTAAATAAACGTTTGTTACAGTTTGTTTACACACAGTTCTTCTGCGCACATTTCTTAAGCATGCGCGCACACACACACGGGGTGATTCAAGGGGGGCCTTCGACCCCTCTCCAGCACTTGCCCTGCCGGTAGGCATGATGGACCTCGCTTTACAACTTACAAAGTACATGCTACAGTGTCCGATCGGGCCCGTGTCCGAAATGTGCGCAAAAGAAATGTGCACAAAAGAATTGTGTGTAAACGAACGTTAAATAATACAAATTATTTAAATATTTAAATTAATTAATTTAAATAATAAAAATTATTTAAATTATACAAAAATATGTGTTGTGTCCAAAAGCAACGGTGAGCAAATGAAATTTGTCCAAACGTATTGTGCGCAAGTGAAATGTCCAATCGAACGGTGCGCAACTTTGTGTCTAATAATACAGTGTGCAATTGCAACGTGTCCAATTGTACTGTACGCAATCGAAGACTTCTCAGTTACGTCGTCCCTGCCTATCTTCTGCATTCGGCTTTCTGATAGAAATTAACCTAATCCAAACTTATTCCAAATTTTAAATTAAGATTAGGTATAAGTTAAAATTTTTGCTAATTGAATGTAGGGGGAAGGGAATAGCCTCTTTGTCGTCTACGAATCTGCTAAGATTATTTTTTTAAATATCCAAAAATTATGTGCAATTCGTGAAACCTTTTTGTTTAATTTTTTAAACAAAAGTAACAGTAACTAAAATTTTTTGATCATTACTCAGTGTCGTAATGACTTTGACAACATATGTCAAAGTTAAAATAATTCAACCTAGTTGTCCTATTTTAAACAATTATCATGTATAAAGAAATATGATAGTGCATGCACAAACCATGTCAGTAAATGACGATCTGTTTATTTCTTTTTATTTAAAGGTTAATCTTATAGAATTTCTTTGATAGTACATTTTATCTATAATTTACATTATGTTATATGAAAAACGTATTGTTACGTCCACCTTCTGTTTGTCCATCCCTGCGTATTGCCTGTGGTGGTGTGCTGTGCCGTCTTTAGGAAAAGATTCCCTAACGCGTCCTCCTAAGAGAGATGTTTATAACAACAGACATTTGGAGCTGACATTTGGAGCCGCCAGCTTAGTTTCGCGGAGGATTTGATTCCGTACGGACGTTTCCGCGATTCATTCCGCTTTCTTTTGTAAACGAGTTTATCTGTTCCGTGTTCTGTATTTTGTGTTCTGTGTTATATTAAAGTTCCTTTTGTTATATATAATAAGTATTATTATTTACGACACGGAGCGTGTGTGTGGATTGTGGCGTGCGTGATTCGATTAATGCCGAAGTCGACGCGCGGACGCAACAATATCTTATGTTGTATTTCAATCAAAAAAAATAAATCATAAAATAAAGTAATAAATAATTTTATGATACACGAAGTTGATGTAAAATAGTCTTTAAGTTCGTTTCTAAAAAAATTTCATAATTTAAAAAAATAATAAAGTGGGTATTTTTAAAAACATTCTCGCACAAATTAATATAAAATACATAATGGAACTTATACAACTTTATTTAAATTATTCTATAGAATTTATAAAATTGTCAATTGAGGAACTGGCAGATAAAAGTCAAAGTATGGGTATCGCAAACTTATTATTGTTAAATTTTTAATTAATGTGCATTAAAAATGTACGTTTTGAATCATTTTTGGTCTATCTTTAGTATGGATGTAAATACATAAAGATTAGATTGGAATTTTAAGACATACTTGACATACACAATATTTACAATTGCAATCAAATTTCATATTCGCACTTTGGCTCTTATTTGTCAATTTCTTATTCTCTGCTACTTCTGCTCTTCGAGCCTATCGCTGCTATTATGCTACTATTATAAAATTATATTAAATTTTTATATTTTTTATCATTTTATATTTTATATTTGCTTAAGATCAACAAAATCGATTTTCTTCAAGGGAATGTTTCACCTTTTTAAAATGCAGAAGAAAAATAAATAAAAAATACGCATCTTTTAATTAACTTTCTAGAATAAATATGTATATAAGAACCCATTTTTAATGAACCTAACCTTAATTTGGACATATTTTCAAATTGAGTAACATCCAAAAAATTTTAGCCGTCGCTTGTTGTTTATTAAAAAGTTAAAAATTAAATTGTACCTTAAGAATGATAAAAACAAATATTAAATGCGATAATCTGAACTTTTCTGAGCATGAATTTTATATTAGTTGTATATTTAAGTATTTAAATGAATGCATGAGCGGGAGAAGAGTGGAGTCCCCCGACTTTCCCTTGCATCACTTCCATCAAATAAAATTAACTTAAAAGAAATCTAATTTTTGTAAAAAAAAAAACATAAATTAACTTGAATTAGGTTAGTTAACTGAGTTATTCATGATTGAATAGTTGTGCGAAATAGTTACTAACAGTAATACTATTACTGATACTACTAATTTAGAGTGTTTATAAAATTAGCAAAAAAAATCAAAAACTAGAAATTTATTTGAAATTGTACAATAATAAACCTCGTTTTATTACAAACATCGGACGATATGGTGTGGATCTTACTCTTCGCATGGAAAATTAAAAATCTATGTAAAACAATGCTATAAACTTCTTTTCACATTGAAAACAAAAAATAGTGTAAGATGCCTTACTTTGCGTGAAAGATTGGAAACTCATGTGAAACTGTATAATGATTCTACAAGAAATTCACAGACGGAGGGAAAGTCCCTTCTCTTATGCTCCCATCTAAAAAAAAATTGACTTAACTCAAACCTATTTCTTATTAAAAATTTAGATTATCTATAAGATAAGTAGCGTTAGAATTGAGTTAATTTTTTAGGTGGGAGCGCAGAGGAAATAATTTCACTCCTCCCTTATTCACAAGTAGCAGGATCATAATAATCTTTTAAAAAAGGTAAAAAGGCGCCACATATAAAAGTATACATGTCAGTTGTGAAAAACTATTATATATACTTAAATCCTATTACAAAATCCTACAAAAATAATGATCAAAAAATTATGCCAATTGAAAATAAAAAATCATACAAATATTCTCACTGAAAATAATTGTACAAAATAACTGTTTTAATTTTTTATAAAAATAATGATATTAAAGAGTTGTAGTAACTAAATAAAAATTTATGCTATATTGTTATGTTCCTGATGGTATTTGTGATCTTATCGAGTCGGCAAAGAAATTGAAAAAGGAAGATCGTTGTTGATCATGGTGTTGTTTAAAAACATTTGTGTAAAGTAGTGACCATCTTGAGTCGGAATTTCGCTATCGTGCGGAGCGAACGCTTTCCACCGATTATAAACATTGTAATTATTTCTGTTAATGTGTTTGTGCTTGTTTGCCTCACTTTAATTATTAAAGTTGTTATTCTTTTTTAAGAGAGTTTTATTATTTCCCGCGAGTGCGCGAGTGCAATATCGTGTTACATGATTCGATTTATTTCGAAATTATCGCGCGGACGTAACAATATATCCCATTTAACCCTCCGCTTCCAAAAACATTTTTATTTCTAATTGTGAAACAAAATGTTTCAGATAAAAATTATTTGGTTTGAAGTGTGTCATTTGGTGATTAATTTCCATTTGACTTTGAAACAAAGTTCAGAAAGTTATTTCAAAATTCTCTATTTTTTTTATTGCGTTTTATAGCTCTTCTTGAATATTTTCAAAAAATTATAAAGTATTCTTTATTAAGTATTTTTTGAGTTGTTTTATATATTAATCAGATACATTTTGATATATTTTGATATAAAATATAAAATATTTCAAAAAATATTTAATTTGAAATAATTTTACCGAAATACTATTACGCACAAAATAATATGATGCATGAATTAATGTATTAAAAAATTGTATAAAAAAAAGTTGCAAAAACTTACATTTTTTCTTCAAAATAATAATTTTTATTATATTAATTGATTTGTCTCATTATTCTGTACATAAATGTATGACGGTAAAATTATTGAAAATTAAATATTTTATGAAGTATTTTATATTTTATAAAATATGTCAGATTCAAATATGTCAGATTCAAAATATGTTAGATTATGATATAAAATAATTTTAAAAATACTTAATTATAATGTTTTGGAAATATCTCAAAAAGAGCTATAAAAATATGCAATAAAAAAGAGATTTTGAATCAAAAAAATAAAAATCTCTAAATAAAGGTGACGATCTTGAAATAACCCTCTGGATTTTAATCTAACATCAAATCACTGTTTGGATCTCGACAAGATCGTCATCCGACGGTTGAAATTTACTCAGAATTGTGTAAGAAGCGCAATGCGAATCCGAAGATTCACTGGAAGAACGGATGTGGATAAAAAAACTCAGTAAATATGCATATTAGGTTACACATCATCGATGACTTTGACTTTGACATATGTTGTCAAGGACATGATCCTGAGTACTTTTTTTGAGAACTTTTTCTTATAACTTAATCAGCGGTCTCTTATAGCTTTTGAGATATTTAATGTTAAAGTTTTACAGTTTTAATGTATTTTCGGTAATTATTGACATATATTGTCAAGGTCATAACCCTGAGTAACACAAAAAAAATTTTAGCCATCCGTCACTCATCATTAAAAAGTTATTAATAAAAAAAAAGTTTGAAATATACTAAAATACATGCATGGAAGCACGTGCGCGCGCAGCACACGCCACGCTCACATACATACACACGGAGGAGTGCAAAGAGGGCCTTCGGCCGTCCACGCCCATCTCGCCGGTAGACAAAGTGGACCTTACTTTACAATGTAGCATTACTTTGTAAGTTGTAAAGCGAGGTCTGCCCTGCCTGCCGGGGTGTGGGACGGGGGGACTGAAGACTCCCCCTTGCGCCCTCTCGTGCATGCGTGCGAGCGCAGGCGCGTACGCGTTTTTTGTCCGTGCATATACTTTGATGTTTCAAAGTTTTTTTGTTAATAATTTTTTAATAAGCAACGGGCTTCACTATTAAAAAGTTAGACACAAAGGTTTGTGTTGAAACTCGCTTTGCATGGAAAGTAAAAAACCCAAAGAACTTCGCATCTGGAAATGTAAACAAACACTTTTTCTACGTTTGATCTATGCAAATACAATGTAAACAATTCTTATTTTATGATAGAAAATTCATTAAAATTGTAAAACTTTGAAATCGTATCTCTTGGAATAAGGATCTAAGACTATAAGAGACCGCCGATTAATTTATAAGGAAAAGTTACTCAGGCTCATGTCCTTAACAACGTCAAGGTCAAAGTCATTAGTAGGTAAGGTGTAACCTAATATGCATATTTACCAAAAACTTACGAGACTAAATGTTAATGGAACATTTATTTTAATATCTTCAAAGCTAGCGATGAAACGTATTCCTATGATTTTTGGAAATTTTCTAATATGTCCGTTAAATTTTTGCCTTTTCCACGTATCGATTTTGAAGAGTTGCTAGAAATCTTCGCGACTTAGGAAATCTTGACCACACGCCGGATATAAAAGAGCGCGAGGCAAAGGACATTCGCGATACGATTAATAATCATCGATTCTCGGACTTCACATCTTCCATTTTTACACTAAGTAGATAACAAATAACTTATCACAATGAAAAAACGAGTAATTTATCACAATGAGAATTTGAAGAGCGATTGCAAGTGAGAATGTTCATTGAGAATTTAAAACGATAACGATTAGAGCTATACGACATCACCTAATATAACAAGAATAACATAAAAAACTGGCGAGTTTCGATCAGCTTGAATCGTCATTGAAAACAGACTAAATCGACTACTAAGATTCACGATCTATCAATTAATAATAGAAGTTTTTTGATACAGAATGTTCGAGAGTTTACTTTTTCACAGTTTTTATGTCGAAAGACGGCGCGCACTCGAATACGCATCAATTGGCTGAATGCGACATTGTTTTATATTTGCTCTTGTTTTGATTTAACGGCTACTGTTTAAAATTATTCGAATCTTGAACTATCATCATCTAATGATTCTCTTGAAACAACTTTTGTCTGAAGCATTTTATACAATGAGAAGTAAAAATTGTCTGAAGCATTTTGTACAATCACAAGGAGTAAAAAAGTTTTTTGTTTTGGAAGGGAGGGAAGGTAAATTAAAATTAACATCCTGTATAATTCAAATTCATGCTATCAATTAAGTTTATCGAAAATTCAATCGGTTCAACCGTTATTTAGGTCTGATAACACAAGTCTATAGAATTTTATATTTTTTTTGCGGTCTGGAAAAATCAAGTAGTTTTTTATAGTTCTTTTTTGCGCTAAATATAAATCTGCAAAGTGAAATAATCTATCAGGTTTTTGAAACATGTTAAAACCAACGAAAAACGTGTTTTTTACTGTTTTTGAAAATTGCTATGTCTAAGAGACTTTAAGCAAGGCCCAAATAAAAGCTTGAACAATATATTTTAATATAAAAATATTGAATCTTTTACCACATATCATTAAACCTCAGGCACGCTTTGTTTTAAGAGTAAATGTAGTCGCACTTACACTTACACGTTTTCAACGATAGCAAAAAACATTTTTGGGGAGTTCCAACTCCATTTAAAAACCTGACATGACAGGCTATTTTGCCTTGTAGATTTAGATTCAACGCATAAAAAATTACTCGGTTTTTGTAGACCGCACAAAAAATATAAATGAATGAACAAATGTGAGACACAATGCAACTACATTTACCCTAAAAATAAAGCACATCTGAGGTTCGATGGTATTTGCAATAAAAAATTCGATATTTTTATATTAAAGTACATTGTTCAAGTTTTAATTTAAGCCCATTTTTGTTTGAAATCTCTTGCACATTAGCTACGAATCTTAAAACAAGTAAAAAATTGTGCAAATAAAAAACTTGCACATGGTTCCTCACAATTTTATTTTATTTTTTTTATATAATATCAGTAATCGTAATTACAAATCAGAATGATATGATTTCTGAGACTCTAAAATAGTTTTCTAATAAGGTGCAATCTGTCATTTTAAAAAAAGCATTTATTCTCTTTTATGTTTCAAAAAAACCAACATTTTATAAAAAAGGAACTCATCGATTCTAGCCAAATCAATACCAATCATAATTTAATGATATTCTATTCATGAAAACTAAAACAATTTAATCTAATATTTAAAAAAATTGCAGAAATTAGGTCGTAAACAAACATTTATTAAAAAATTCAAAATTTCACAAAAAATAAACTGTTTTAACAATTCTAATCAAATTCAATACCAACCATGCTTTAATGTTACTCTATTAATATAAAAATATTTAGCCCGATATCCCAAAATTTGATGAAGTTAGAGCAACTACATCTTTTTTTTGGAAAAAGTTAAAATTTTATAAAAAATGAATTCTTTCATCAATTTTCATAAAAATCAATATCAGGCATTTTTTAATGCTAATTTAATGTAAAAATATTTAGCTTAATATCTCAAAATTTGTGGAAGTTACAGCATGCACATACATTTATTAAAAAATTTAAAACTTCATAAAAAATAAACCCTTTTACCAATTCTCATCAAATTCAATATCAATCATTAATGACATTCTATTTAATGACATTCTATTTATATAAAAAATTTTAGCTCATTATCTTAAAATTTACGGCAGATAATCAAACCATCAAACGTCCTTTGGTGCACATACATACACACATAATCGACATTTTGTAAAAATATGTTTTTTTAACGTTTTAGAACATTCTAAACACATTGGCATCAAAATTAGAAAAAAAAATTTTTACACAAAAACAAAGTTTCCTCTATGAGGAAGCAAAAATGATAAAAAATATGTATTTTGGAGGCTTCAAACCCATTTTTCACAAAAACTTGACGTGGTAGGCCATTTTGACTTGCGGATTTGGATTCAGTGTACAAAAAATTATAAGAAAACTACTCATTTTTTTAGACCGCAAAATCTAAGACTAGCACAGGTCTGCAAACTATGTAATCTAAGATACTCTCAACTATCCAACTTGCATATAAATACTTGAGATGCTTTGTTATTGCTGCCCGTGACTTGGCGCAAGACACTACCGTGTCTCTTGATAGTTCCACATGGATTTTCAGATTTACACGCTGAATGAGATCCATCTCGCATACATTATTAAATGCTATTTGATGACTTTTCCCAAAAAGACGAAGATTTCCATTTACAAAACTTCTTTTGCTAATAACTTTTTAATAAACATTGAGCGACGATAGACACCCTGCAAATGTTATTCAGAGATATAACCTTGATAAAATATTTCGACCTCAAAGACATTGAGAAGGAGTCTAAACATCTACATTTAAATCTTTAATAAGAAATAATTCTGGGGAAGATAAGAATTTCTCGAAGTGCAGGAACGCTGGAGCTCATTTCCGCATTTATTCAAATATTTAAATAACAAATAAAATTCATGTTCAGAGAAATTCAAATTATCGCATTTAACATTATTCTTATTACAATTTAATTATTAATAATTTTCTAATAAATAACGAGCTAAAACCTTTTAGATACTCAAAATCATGACTTTGACAATATATGTTAAAGCTAAGAAAATTCGGACTAAATTCTCTAATATTTACAACTTTTACTTTACATATTCACATATAACATTTCATATACTCACATTTAACACATATTTATTAAAATACGGGTTTTATTTTTATTAAAATTAGAGTTTATTTCTATGTTTATTTTACTTTCTATGCTCATAATATATTTCGTCCAAAAATAATTTTTAAACAAAAAAAATGATTTTTTTATTACGGATGAATTTTTTAATTATCAATTATAATTTTCAAGAATAGATGTTAAAAAAATAATTAATTAATTTCACTCATTTTATTCAATTTCACAATTTCACAAATTTATAAAATTAATTTGAGTAAATATTCACATAAAGTCACCATCTTCAAAAATCAATGATCTTGACATTGTCAACTGTTCAACAAGAGAACGTTGTTTACAATTTTCCATGCAAAGCAAGGTTAAACTCAAACCTTTATGTCTAATTTTCCTGATAGTGGAGTCCTCCCATAGGGAAAAGGGCGGAACACACAGTTTTCACGCATATACTTTTTAATGCAAAGTGGGTTTTTAATGCAAGAGGTTTCAAATGGGTTTACAAATTTTTAATGAGAAGCGATTCAATCCAAACCAATATGTCTAATTTTAATGGTAGTGGAACCCCCCCCTGTAAGAGGGAGTGGAACACACGCATACTTTTTAATGCGAAGCAAGATTTTACAATGAATCGCAACTATCTGCGCGGAGTGAGATTCATCCTATATCGCCTTATGCTTCGGAGACGTAATTATATGATTTCACATGGTTTTGCAATTCTCTGCGCGAAGTCCATCTCATATTGACCTGTGCTTTGAACGCTTCGTAAACTTTGTTTCGCATCGCGAAATGAATGAATCTAGTAGAGATTTAGATAAAACTTAAGATTAAGGGCAACTTCACCTATTTCAACGACCTTGATATACATGGTGTCCGGTGTCAATCGCATCACTTGTCGTGTGGAGGTAGAACAGGCAAAACTGAGGAAAAAGTCCTATACCATTTTTTTCTATAACGCTTAATAAAGAGTTATTAATGAGTGAAGCCCGACCTATCATCGCCGATCTTTAGCTGAACATATGTTCGGTGAACCGCGCGCCTGGTAGTGTGCGTGAGCGTTCAGATGTTGACAGCTCATCGACATGCACCGACGAAAGATCAGCAATGACAGGTCAGACTTCACTCAATAATAACTCTTTTACTTACTTACGCGCGCGCATGCACGCATGCACGCACGCACGCATTGAAGATGCAAAGGGGACCCTTCAGCATCCATCCCGCTGGTAGACAGGGTAGACCTCACTTTACAACTTACAAAGCACATGCTACATTGTGCGCATGCGCGTTTTCTGTCTGCGCATGTATAGAATATGTACAGAACTTAATCTTAAGTTTTACCGAGATTTATATTAACGAGATATATATTAATAAAACATACATGTTGTCTGAAAATTGCATATAATTCATGAAAATTCTTTTGTTAATAACTTTTTAATAAACTACGAGCGATAGCTAAAACTTTTTAAATGTTCAAGATCATGACAACATATGTCAAGGTCATTGACTTTTGACATTATGTGAATATTTACCTTAATTTGTTGTATTTTTTCGTTAATTATTAATTTTATTAGCAAATGCAAAACTTTTTTAAAAAATAAGTTTTTTATGTCAATGATTATGGCATTATTTTTTATACTTAAATTTTTAATAATGTTAATTATTTTTTTTTTATAGCATACCTTTAACAAAGGCATCGTTATTCGATCGGCGAGGATAGTCAATAAATGTTCGATGGTATCAATTTTACGAGTGATTATTTGCAAACCAAGGATAGTTGTAGCACATTTAAGAAATCGCGTCTGAATGTTTGTTGGCACATCCTGGACGTAACGACGTTGAGAGATTAACCGTACGATGTTATTGTAATATAAAGCGACAATAATATGCACATTTTTTTTCAGGTCTGCTTCAACGAATTCCAAAAATCTACAAAATGTTTAAATTTAACTTAATTTTAAACTTTAATCCTTTAATTTAATTGTGCAGAAAATCTCATAATATATACTATTGTAAGAAAAATGCACAAAAGGAGATAAGATTATAGATAATACAAATTATATATAATATTTATAATAACAATATTTACTCTATATATATAATATTTGTGATAACAAATAATCCCTCTAAAAAAACCTTACAAAGGTAAAAAAAAACATGCCAAGTACATAAAAAACCCTAACTTGTACGCAAAAAATTACTAACAAAAATCTTAATATTTTTCTCTAAAAAATAACTTTTAAAAAAATTTTCCCTTGAAAAATAATTTTCATTTAAAAAATCAAAAATCAAAAATCAAAACTAAATATGAAATAGTTAATTAGTCAAGTACATAGAAATAGTTCAGTTTGTAAAGAGTTGTAATTTAAAATAGTATTTGTCATAAAATCAATCTTGCATTTATAGAAATATTATAGATTTTCACGAAAAAATTAGAATGCATTTTATTTCTATCAAGAAATTACATTATTATTCTCCTTCCTTTCAAATAAATATTTTGTATAATATACAAAGTAGCACTATTATGTTGAAGATTTTATTACAAATAAGTAAATCATAAAAAAAACTATTTAATCTTTACTGCAATAATTGATCATTATATTTATTACTAATTTTAAATTTAAAAATGCACTGTGCCAAATTGATCGACTTGTAAAATTAATCATAAGCTTTACCAGATAAGTCCGAAACGAAAAGGATGAAGATTAAAGCGACATAAAAATACTTGACTCGTGCCCATCGAATTATATGTCATATTAATGTATTGATAATGATATAATAATACATATATTGATATATTAATTTAATATATTGATAATGATAATCTTGCAAATTTGTATTTCACATCGGGCTCGCCAAGTATTTGTATGTCGCTTTAATCTTCATTCTTTTCGTTTTGAATTTATCTGGTAAAGCTTATGATTAATTTGGCGTATTTGCACATCAAGCCAATAATCGTACGTGAGCGCTGCAAACGCGCCTTGAGGGACAAAATCATTTTGCATGTGTGTGTGCGAGCGTACGTACGTGAGATTTGAATCTGATGGAAAACGAAAAATGTCACAATTCTCATATACGATCATCATTTCTGGAGATTGACTGCACCAATCTTATTCTTATTGTTGCAATCGAAAGCTTCTATCCACATTTTATCATAAAAGTGCCATTAGATTTTTGATTAAGGGCTTTAATTCTTAAATATTTTAATCGAAAGTTTACAAGACTTAAAATTCCGGATAAGCTATTTGGTAGCGCCTCTTGTACATAAGCAAACTGTTTCACAAGTTAGAAAATATTTTTCTTATGTACTTAATATCGCTTGATATTATTTACTATATATATATATATATATATAGTAAATAATATCAAGCGATATTAAGTACATAAAAAAAAGTTTCACTTGATAAGAACCAAAACCATATGGTCGAAATCTTGTGATATGATAATTAAACAATAAATTGCCAGTCTGATCGTATAAACACTTGTCTATTAAACGATCTTTATTAATTTATTGTATATGTTGTTTAAATTCTCTGTGTCTTTTTGAGAATTAATAGTGTTGTCAAATTTTTTAATAAAAAACACTTCAGTTACTTCTCTTTTTCTTACATGTTTTTCAGTATGCAGAATATCAGGCGCTGACCAATCGAAATCATGATCAAATTCTAATTTGTGTTTGCTGATTACGGAAAGATTACTTGCGTGCATTTTATTATTTTATTACATATTATTAAAATGTTTCTTGACTCGGGTGCCTAAATATCTTTTTGTTTGGCCAATATACGAAGCGCTACAGTTCTTGCAATTTATTCTATAAACGACTTCCGTTCTATTACTAATAGGCAATTCATCTTTACCACGTTTAATCAATGAATTTAATTTTTTAGGTATATTGTAGACAATTGTAAAACCCATATTTTTAAACAACTGATATCGTTACTCTAAATATAAGATGAACACCATTTTTAATCTCGTTGACCATGCTATTTTACTATCCGACGATCAGTTTCATGGTAAAAACATTGATATCGTGAAGCAGATCTTACTCAATAATTGTTTTCCGACACACTTTATAAACCATTATATTTATAAGAGACTTAATTTTTTGAAACACCGGGGTAATAGTATTCCGGGTACTGGAGAAAATAGTACAGACAAACTCTCCTACATTGCATTACCATTTGTTGAAGGCCTGAGTAACGATATCGGTTGTTTAAAAATATGGGTTTTACAATTGTCTACAATATACCTAAAAAATTAAATTCATTGATTAAACGTGGTAAAGATGAATTGCCTATTAGTAATAGAACGGAAGTCGTTTATAGAATAAATTGCAAGAACTGTAGCGCTTCGTATATTGGCCAAACAAAAAGATATTTAGGCACCCGAGTCAAGAAACATTTTAATAATATGTAATAAAATAATAAAATGCACGCAAGTAATCTTTCCGTAATCAGCAAACACAAATTAGAATTTGATCATGACTTCGATTAGTCAGCGTCTGATATTCTGCATACTGAAAAACATGTAAGAAAAAGAGAAATAGCTGGTGTTTTTTATTAAAAAATTTGACAACACTATTAATTCTCAAAAAGACACAGAGAATTTAAACAGCATATACGATAAATTAATAAAGATCGTTTAGTCATTCTCAGTATCCCAAACACAATGTCAGTTTGTCAGTCTTCCCTTGAAAAGACGATTACAATGTATATATTCGATAATATATTTTATACAAAAAGGTTGAAAAAAATACATTTAACGCATAGCAAGAAGCGAAAATCGGGAAACAAGCAGCATCGCGCATTGCAAGCCGCCCGCCGTCCGTCTTCGTTGCCGGCTCGATAAGAAGGAGAGAAACAGAAAACAATATATCTGTCCTCTTCTGCTGTTCGAAGCTAGCCGAACTCACACGTACGCGGTTTACGCTTATGTGCATCATCCCTTCTTCTATGGTTGCTCATTGCAAGAGTTTATATTCTAGTTTATATTCACGATTTTTACTATAAATTGATTAATTATTTTTTTATTAATTTTTTTTGGTCAAATTTCTATAAAAAATACGATTTTTTTTTCTTGGATTCATCGTTATTTCTCTACTAATAGAAAAAAATCCGTACGCTACATTGTAGCAACACTATTCACGAATAAACAAATTTTTTTTTTTTTAGATTTATTATAACTGAGATAACTTCCCGCTAGCTTACGCGCGTGGATTACGACAACAGTTGCAGCGCCGCTTTTTTGGAACATTTTTTGTTAAAACTTATAAAAGACATTTTTAAAACTCTAATCTACTATGTGACCAAAAATAAGCCCATTTTTCAAGCGGTCAGGGTGATCAGAACTTAATGTTTGGTTGAATTGTTCTACAACTGAGACTTTCATAACAGAATAGGTCGAATAATGATTAATATTTTGTTTCTTTATAAGTTTTTGCACATTTGCATTGTAAAATTATTTTCTTCTGTCGGTTTGAAAATTTTTGGGGATCTTCCATCATCTCAAATTATCTTTGCGATCGTTTGCAACATTTCATTTCCACTTTAACTTTTGAGCGGTACAGACCACGCATATTTGCTGAACACACACGATAACTGTGAGTATATAATTGTAGCCTTTGTTGAATCGTGCATATAAACGCATCTCGATCACATTCGCCTGCCATAGACCATCGTATCCGCGTACTATGACAAGTTTTCGTGGAAAATGTTTTCTCGCAGGAGCATGCAATTCTTCCACGAGTAACAGTTTTTCAGATGTCTTCTGTAAAATATTTCATCGAGGCATAATTCATAATAATAATGATTTTAGTATGTAGTTATTTATATATCTTTTGTTTCTTGCGTTGAATCAGATGTAATCTGTGCGCGTGCTTGTATACCGAAGCATCTCATCCATTATTACTCGTAGCGTCTGCACATTCATTATTTTTTTCTCAAATTCTTCTTGACGATCTTCCAAAAATTTGATACTCATTTCCACGTATTGTTTGTTTGCGACACCAATATCATCTTCCGATTGCGCTACGCGTATCTTGCGCAACCTTTTGTTAAAGTCGGAGGCTATCTGACACAGAGCGTTATCGCGCACGCAATTTTTTAGTAATTCTATTGTACGAATAGTAATTGATAGTATGAATTATTCGGTGTTACCAATGATGATCAAAATTTATTAATCGCCATTTCAATAACGACAGACTCGTTTTACCGATGCATTTAATTTATAATAAGTCCAACTTCGCAAAATTCTTTAATAATTGATAATATTTTATTGTGACGAGCATTGTTGCCAGCTTGGAAGCTTCCAATAATCGCAGGATCTATCAATTCGTTGGGGTCAATGCACGTAATCGATCTTATTATTATTTAACATCATAGCGCGTGCATGTTTATACCTCTTTCAACTTTTTTCCCGGAGATTCATGATGCAATTATGAATTTATAGTTCTATGCCTAATACAGTTACAAGTGTTGTTAATAAAAGAGTGCGGGCGATAATGTATGATAATGTAGAATGTATGAACTCGATTTAATTTTCATTCCGAATGATCAGTGTACCGAAATCGCGAATGTAACCAAAATCTCAAATATCGCGAGTAAGAATTGCGAAAAAATAAAATTGTGCGAGCTAAAGGAAACAGTGCGCGATATAAATAATGCGCGTGCACAAAGTAAAAAATGCAACGTTACGCGAAAAACAACTAAAAATGCAACGTCGTTAAAGATGTATCTAAAACACTCGACGAAAGGATTTTAGTTGACAAGTCTTATGAAAACTCGATAAAAAACGAGAAAAAAAGACTATTTAAGGACTATAAATCTAAATTTAAATAGATTTAAGCCGTATATATAAATAGTACGCCGTTAAAAACGAGCGAAAACGACAAGAATTACGTTAGCAGTAAAATTAAGAAAGCGAAACGATATTTAAACCGAAAATAATTTTCAGCGGAAAATTTATGGATATTAAACAAATTCAAATAACTAGAATAGTAAAAATAATAAAGATGCTAAAGCGTTTAAATTTAACGATATATCTGAAATAGATAATGTTAAAGAAAGCGAAAATAAAAATTTAAGCGAAATAGAAATTAACCTTGATACCGCAAGAATTTAATGAAAGATAAAAATCTATTTTTCAAACAATTAGAATTGTACCGAAAAAATGAATCGGGTATATATTTGTCTACGGAGACATTAATCTTAGACGATACAAAATATTTGAAATCGGAAAAAGATAGAATTACCAAAATTAATAAAAGTCAATTCGCGAGCGATTTAGCCGATAGAATTAAGACAAATAAAAGAAAATTTGCGAAAATACTTACCGACAATGGAAAGTAGGCATAGTAAAGCGCGTTAAGGTAACAAAAGAAACATACGAACTTCCCGAATGCGTTATCAGGCGGTGCGCGGAGTGGAGCCACAAAGGACAGCAAGGCCCAATTCAACGACAGTGACTCCTACGATGTCACAGCGACTACATGTGTATTACAACAAGTTCAAACAAGTGATGATACGTCAGAAAACATGGAAAACGAGGAAGAAATGAAGAAAAAATGTGAGGAGGAAGAAAAATTGATCGCGACATATAAGCGACAGTCCAAACTACACGCCATAATAATAGAAAGGAGAGACAGACTAGCAATGTTGCGACGGCTGTCGGACGATAAATTGAGTGAACAAAAACCGACCGAGAAGGAGATCGACGAATCCTGTTCAAAAAAAAACAAAGGACGGTTCAAATTAAGAAAATGTTTACGGCAAAAAATCTGACGTAAATAACCAAAATTATTTCAACAAAGCCAATTCTTCAGAATGATAAGGGGGAACCAGAATACAAGCTAAGCTTCATGATCACAGTTCAGAAATTAAAAGAAGAGATAGCGACAACAAAACCCATCAATATAAACCATATAGTGGATGGAAATACATGCAGCTCAGACGTCACTTACCGTGAAGAAGAAGATTTCGAGGAAAAAATCAAACAGTCAGCGAAAATCCAACAAGCCAAAGAGGGCAACCGCATTGAAAATCTAGTTTCTGCTGAAAGAGAAAATAGCATAGCAAGAAGCATAAAATCAAAAATCATAGAAAAAACTAATTCAGTGAAAGAAAAACCAAAGATAATAAAAGAGGTCCTGATAAAAGCTGCAAACATATCAGCACCTGAAACAAAAAAGACAAACGGTGAAAATGAGACGAACAAGGAAAATAACTCACCAAACGCAACCAACAATAATGAAGTTCTTTTATTGAGCCAAAGGCACAGTCAATCCCTTTTGGAGGATGTAATGCAATCGGAGGGCACCCCATCCACTTGTACCGGGCGA
Organism: Cataglyphis savignyi; assembly: GCA_039654445.1. Classification (NCBI taxonomy): domain Eukaryota; kingdom Metazoa; phylum Arthropoda; class Insecta; order Hymenoptera; family Formicidae; genus Cataglyphis; species Cataglyphis savignyi. The sequence goes on from JBCEZY010000045.1 coordinate 1,591,741, forward strand.
ATGAGTGGAAAATCACCAATTTTAAGCAAAATATATGAGAGGACACCTAAAATCAAATCTGCGAGGCAGAAAAAAATATACGAGTCCAAGGAACAGGGGAGTTCTGAGGAAACAAAAGTCAACGATGAAAATTGGACACCGGCGAAAAAAATCCAAGCAAACGACAAAGAAGAGAAAATAAAATCATTCGAACTGTAAATAATAGTAAATAAGATTATCGCAGATGCGTTAGATTTTATAAACTATATACTATATTATACCCAGATTATATATAACTATTTAATTATAGGTGATATATAAGTATATTCAATAAGTTTGTTCTAAAAAATAAATTAAAAACAAAATTATTTTAAATAATATATTTTGCAAACAATATTAACTATAGAGGATTTATAATTAGCATATGTGTATTTTAAGAAATTTTATACTAAAAAAATAAAGTTTTTAAATAGATTAAGTAAAGATTTAAGTAGACTAAGTAGTTCTAAATTTAGTGAAAACTATTGATAAGCGCGAGCGTCTAGTCAGACCGAGGGAAATAATGAGCGGACATCGAGCCGTCGAGCGGCGCCTCGTATTGGGAGAATGTGCGGATTGGCGGTAGCGCGTACGAACAACTGCCGAACACTGTTTGGCGGAAGCGGGAAAGAGGAGTATAAAAGGAGGCGTAGAGAAGGGAGTATTTTCACGGCAAAGTTCTTAGCAGTTAGATCTGCATAATTCGAGTATTGTAATTATTGCGACGCAAATAGAATTATTTTTTAGTTGAAAAATGCGTAGATTAATAAAAGCAATGCGTGATTAAAAGTAACGCAAAGTGATAGAAGCCTTCTCCGACAGAAAGTGACACGTAAATGATCCGACATTCCGAGTTTTATTTTTGAATTGCGTAATAAAACATTCTCGAGAATTAGAGAATTGCATAATAAAAAGGCGATTATAAAAACGAGATAAGATTCTGTTTTATAAGCAATATGAGTCTTAATTATTTCCCAGAATTTTAAATAAAGCAAAAACGCGACTTTCGGATATTGTACGAAGTATCATACTGCGCAATTGGAAAGGTAGTTTACGTAGTTTAATAATAACTTGTACAGTTGTGAAAATGTTAAATTATTATACTTCTGAATAGAGATTATTAATTGATTGAGACAGAAAACATATACTATTTTGTTATTGTTGAAATTAAAAGTGTAATTTACTTACCCATGAGAATCCTGTTTTCTCGAAGTAGCAAAAGATCCAGAGACCAATCCAGTGTCTAGTGATCCAGTAAAGTGTTCAGCAGCGATCTGAAAATAAAAGAAATGTAATTAATACGTAAGAAACAAAGATTTTTTGTTTTTTGTTGTTCCGCGTTGTCCAGCAGCGAGACTGAGCATCCTGTTGGTGAAATCCGTGCATCCTGTTGACGGAAGCGGAATCCAGCAACAAACTGAAGTAGAAAAATAATATATTATAGAAGCTGTAGGCAGTAATTGACATTTATACAGTCGAGCGTGGGAATTGCGTCGGGTGGTCATTTTGGTACTCAACAACCGGCGTATACTTGTCTGTAGGAAGAAAACAGACTCTTCAGGCCAACCACAACCACTTCTACCAGGCAAACGATCAGTTTGCCCAGTCCTTGGTAGAGAGTGATTGTGAGTTGGGGATTATCGCCGACCCCGTTAGGATCCCGACGACACTCGCTGGGGTCGGCAATTATACGAGGGCCGGCCATAATCCCACGCACGTGGGAGGGGAGGGGAGGGCCTCGTGGCCGATTAGGGGCCCATCTCAGTGGTAGAGGTTTATCTCCCCCCCAGTCTCTCAATCGGGGAGTACGGCGGCCAGTTGACTGAAATAGCCAATTATGTTCGCGGTCTGGAGCCGCGACCGATTGCTGTCACGGGGGACTTCAATGCCTACTCCGGGCTATGGGGTTTCCCGCGAACCAATCCCCGAGGGAGACTGGTGGAGAACTGAGCCGCCATCGGAGATCTTCGGATCTTAAACCACAGCAGCGGCAGTACGTTCGTGGAGCACCTGGTCAAGTCCATCGTGGATCTCACGTGGGCAAACCCCGCTGCCCTACGACGTGTGTCGGAATGGTACGTGTTGGACCACGTCGAGACCACCTCTACGTTCGATTTCGCGCGGTCCTCACGCGGGATAGCACCAATCCCACCACCTACAACTCCTTGAGGCCAAATAAATGGGCCCTCAAAAGGCTCGACGAGGACCATCTTTTAGCCTGCGTCAAGGTTGCCTGTTGGCTCGATGAGGGAGGCACCGAGATCACCGATCCCGAATCAGAGACTGATTGCCTCATGCAGGTAATCATCGATGCGTGTTCTGCGTGATGCCCCTTGTAACGGTAGGGTCAGTGAGAAAAAAGGTATACTAGTGGACTCAGGAGATCGCGAGTCTGCGCTCCGAGTCCGAGGTGCAGGAAGGCGTCTTCGTCGAACCATTTGAAAGCACGGACCCGACCATCCGGACACGCGGAGAGAGCATCTAGCCCACGGCGAAGCCAGGACCCTTTGCGCCCTAATCAGGGTAGCAAAGCGAACGGCCTGGGGAGCCTTTGTGGCCACGCTGGAGAATCACTGGCGGCGCCCGTACATAGCAGTCATGAAAAGACTGTCACAGATCCCCCAGTCATTGATTCCCTCGATCCCCGGCAATTGGATAGGATCATCGACCACCTATTCCCGGGGGACCCATCCGAGCCATCGGGCGGCGGGGCACTTGTGCCACCGCCAGCGACCGGGACCATCCCCCTTGGATGGTCGGACGAGCTGGGGGTCACGGGGGAGGGAGGTGATGGAAAGGATCCTCGAGGCTCCGGGACACTAGGACTCCCGGGCATGACGGGGTTCACCGACGGATCTGGGCATTGTCCTTTGGTGAGTTCGCGGGAGCCCTGGCACGGTTCTTCTTCGCATATTTGAGGGAGGGTATATTTCCCCGGCGGTGGAAGAGGGTTAATCTGGCCCTTCTTCCTAAAGCCGAGAAAGACCCCTCAAGCCCGGGTGCATATAGGCCGATATCTGTCTATTTGACAAGGCGAGCAAGATGCTGGAGCGCATCATTGCCAACCTTGTCCGGCACTTGAGGGAGGTAAGACCCGATTTAAACGATTTAATCCCAGTATTGCTTTCGCGAGGGAAAATTAACCGTGGACGCAATATTGCGATTGTGGTCCCTCGCGGAGGACCATAGTGCGAAGGTGATATTGGCGATATCGTTAGATATCGCCAACGCGTTTAACACTCTGCCCTGGTGTATTCGTAGAGCCCTGAGGTTTTCGGAATACCTTAGGAGGATAATCGGGGATTATCTCCGCGATCGAGTGATGTTGCACCCGGGTCCGAGTGCGGGTCAGACACAGGCCAGGTCTATCAATAAGGGAATTCCGTAGGGGTTCCGTGCTGGGCCTCCTTTTGTGGAGCCTCTCATATGACAGGATTCTCGTTGGATGGCTACCCCCCGACTGCGGCCTCGTTTATTACGCAGACGATACGCTGGTCGTAGTCGGGGACAGCAGTTGGCGGGAAGCGTGCACGAAGACGCGCCTCGCGATGACAGAGATGATGCGCAGGATAAAGTCGGTTGGGGTGAGGGTGGCGCTCCAGAAGGCGGCCTTTCTGCACGAAGCACGGAGCGCCGCCCGAGGTCCAACTGGCTCTGGGAGGAGACACCCGGATATCCGTGGGGCCAGAGTTTAAATACGTCGACTTCTGGATAGATGGCACCTGGAGGTTCAGGGAGCATTTTGCTCGCATGTCCTCCAGAATGGCCAGGACCTCCGCAATGTTGGGTAGTCTACTGCCCAACCTCGGGGGCCGAGAAGCGCCGTCAGACGGCTCTGGTGTGGAACGGTGCAGGCCACGACCCTTTACGGAGCCCCGGTTTGGGCCGAGAGAACCGGGGTCGACCATCAAGGATGCTCAAAGACGGCGCATCCAACGGCCCCTGGCTCTCACGGCGGCGCGCGCCTACGCGTGTCACCGTGTCACACCGTGCGGCCACGATCCTGGCCGGCCTCCCCCCGTGTGAGCTGGTAGCACGCTCGCACACCGAAATGTCGGCGTGTGCGCCAGCTCAGGAGGGAGAGTACCATCCTAACGGCCGAGATCAAACACCAGTTTAGATGCCAGGCTCGACGGATCTTTCTGGTGAGGTTGCGTCACCATCTCGCCGTAGAACAGACCCACGTGGGCCGGAAGTCCATCGAGGTCATTGGGCCTCTCAACAAGAGAGGAGTCCCTCTTGTCCGAATGGACAGAGGGGAGCATGGGTGTTTCTTTCCGAATGACGCAGGTACTCAACAGACATGGTTGTTTCGGTGAGTACTTGCATAGGATTGGCAAAGAGGGCACCATCTCTTGTCATCATTGCGGGATGGAGAGGGACACGGCGCAGCACACGCTGGACAGTTGTCCAGCGTAGGAATGCAAGCCGTGTTCTTACTGGTGTGGTTGGCTTTGATTTCTCCCTCTGGGCAGTAGTCGCTGCCATGCTGGAGGGACAGGTCAAATGAAAGGCGTTGTCCTCCTTTTGCGAGACAGTCATGTTGCGGATGGAGGCTATTGGGAAGGGGATAGGGATAGGGAGTGGGATGGGGGTCGCGCCACTGTTCGGCCGCGGAGGCGGCGGACTCGGAACCTGTCGTCTTCGCGATCCTCGGTGTCGCCCCAGAGATGGGATAGGATGACGGCGTTGAGGGGGATGGGGGTCTGTGTCTTTGCTTTTCCCCCTTCTTAATTTGAGTTGGAGAAAGTAGGGCGATGGGTGGCCCATCTGGATCGCAGGGACAATTCCCTTTCCCTTAATGGAACAGAATGGACTCCGGGTGGACGGCAGGTCGCTACGGCGGTCCGTGCGATCTTTACACTTGGGGCCGAGGGGTCTTCGCTCCAAACCCCGCACACCCTCACAATCTCCCCCTTCCAAACCAGGGGAGAGATGGTGTTCCTCCCGCGGCCTAAAATATTGGTTCGACCGAGCCGGGGTTCGATCAAGCCGAAACACAATTAGTTTCCCGGCAACGCGGCGGCGGTGGCTCAACTACAAGATCCATCGCTGCCGCAGGCAGCTCATGCCCGGGGGGAGCGTGGAAGATTATGCCGCTGGCAAGGCCCACGTTCCCCTCATCCCCTCATCCCATCAAAGGGCAAGGTCGGACATCCGGAGAGGTTTTAGTGGATATTCCCCCGGCAGTCAACGCCGGGGGCAAGTTCCACATAACCCTGCTGCAACCCAAAGAAGCGGGATATTCGTTAATTTCCCCTCCGTCATAAAAAAAAGAAGAAAACAGACTGGCGATCGTTAACAAAGATAGGAAATCCCATCAAATCTCTAAATATTTTTTAATCTCTACATCGAATCTGATCACAGTGAATAACCGCATTTCACGAGACAAATGCGAACATCTACAAGCGCTGCAAAGTAAGATTATCGAAGTCCGATCCATTATTAACAAACTCCTTGGGCTTGTTTAGCAGTTGAAATAATATTATAACTATCCAATTATTATATGATAGTAAGGAGAATTTTGCTAAATTAATGTTATGATTTACTTAAGCGGGAGGTAGATAAGGTGTGGGAAAATATGAGAGATAAGATAAAGGAGGTGATGATAGGCGGATGCGCATCAAAGGGGGTAAGAAGGAAGAAAGGGTGATGAGATAGCGAGTGTAAGGAGGAAAAGAATATAGTAAGAAGAGAGCTGAGGAGATGAAGAGGTGAAGAGAGAAGAGAAGGGAAGGGAATCTCTACAGAGAAGCGAAAGGGAAATATAAAAAACTACAGGAGAAAAAGAAGGAAGAGAAGGAAAGATAGGAGAGGGAATTGAGGAGAATTAGAACAGAAGGGCAGATTTTGGAGATATTGAATAGGGAAAGAAGGAGGAGGGGGAATGCGAACGAAGATATAACAATGGAAGAGTGGGATAGATATTTTAGAAATTTATTGGGTGGGATAGATGACAGAGTAATGATAAGAGATGGTAGGAACTAGGATGGATGAGGAGGAGAGCATAAGTAGGACTGAGATAAGGTCAGCGATCGAAAGACACAAGGATAATAAAACGGTAGGGTTGGAATTCCGGCAAAGGTGTGGAAATACGGAGGGGAGAACCTGGAGGAATGAGTATGGAGAATATGTAATAGAGTTTGGAAGGGAGAGGGATGAATAAATGAGTGGAGTGAGGGGGTGATTGTGCCGATATTAAAGAAGCGGGAAAGGGTAGAAGAGTATAGGGGGTTGTTGCTGATACCGACGCTCTATAAGGTGCATGCTTCAGTGCTGGCAAGTAGATTAAGCGATGAGGCGGAGAAGAAGGGATTGGTGCCGCAGAATCAGACGGGTTCCAGGAGGGGGTTAGAGACAATGGACAACATATTCATATTGAATTATTTGATGAACAGACAGCTGAGGAAGAAGAAAGGAAAATTAGTGGCGTTCTTTATAGATTTAAAAGCAGCATTTGATTCAGTAGATAGGAGGAAATTAGTGAAAGCGATGAAAGAGAGGGGAGTGAGGGAAAAGTTGGTTAGAAGGAGTGAGGATATTTTGAGGGAGACTAGAAACAGGGTGAGGAGGGGGGGGGGAGGATTTGGGAGCAGGGTTTTGGACAGTAAGGGGAGTAAGGCAGGGGTGCCCATTGAGCCTTCACTTATTCAATTTGGTGACGACGGATATGGAGGAGGTAATGAATAGAGGAGGATTGGGAGGGGTTAAATTAAGGGAGAGGAAGATCTACACCTTGGCATATGCGGATGATGTGGTTTTGATTGCGGAGGAGGAGGATGGAATGAGGAGTATGATTGAAAGGTTAGAGGGCTATCTGAAAAAGAAGGGGTTGGAGTTAAATGTGGAAAAGTAAAAAATCTTAAGGTTCAGGAAAGGAGGAGGAAAAGAAAGGAATATAAGTTGGAGATGGAAAGAGAGAGAAGACCTCCTTGCAGAGAAGGTAAAAGAATTTACTTACTTGGGTTATGTAATGCAGAAGAATGGAGGATAGGAAGCACAGATAAGAGATAAATTAAGGAAAGGTGCCGCTGTAATGGGACAGGTTTGGGGAATTGGCAAAAGGAAATTTAAAAATGATTGGGGAAAAGAATTATGGCTCTTCGATAAACTGGTGTGGACGGTGGTGGGGTATGGGGTGGAAATTTGGGGGTGGAGAGAGAGGTTGCGAGGAAATGTTGAGAGGAATTGAAGGAGAGGTGTAGCAAGAAAAAGGAATTATCGAAGTGGGAAGAAAGGTGTGGGCTTTTTGAAGGTAGAGGGACATGATGGAGGTAGAGACGAAGAGATCGAAAGGAATGTTAGATTTTGGTTATTTTGTAAAAAAAGACATAGAGATGGATGAAAATGAAAGATGGGAAAGGGAAGAGTCAAGGTACAACAGGAACTACGGAGAAATCAAGGAGAGTGGGATTGCAGAATACCTGAAGAATAACTGAGGGGAAAGCAAATGGCAAAGGATGGCAAGGTATAGGTTGGGAAACGGAATGAGGGGTAATTGGTATTAGAAGGATGAAGAGAACAAAAGCTGTAGGTTATGGAAGGGAAGAGGAAACAAGGGAGCATGTTTGGGAAAGATGTGTGAATTAGGGGTTACAAAAAGGCTGGCAAGAGATGTTGGGAAAGATGTTAGGGGAAAAAAGTGAGGGAGAGGGGTGGTTGAGGGAATTAGAAAGATTATGACGTGAGGGAGTGAATGATGAGGCAAAAATGGTCGGATTGGGAACTAGGTAAAGGATGTCAGTAAAGAGATTCAGGAGGAGAGATAGAGAAGGGATGGCAGAAGGAGAGAGAGAGAGGGAGAGAGAGAGAGAGAGAGAGAGAGAGAGAGAGAGAGAGAGTGGGAGAGAGAGAAAAGTTTGATGTAGGATGTGTGAAAGGATGAAAACATGACATGAGCCAGAAGCGGAGGTTCCAAATTAGATTAGGGCAAGTAGCAGTGTGTGTGTGTGTGTGTGTGTGTGTGTAAGTAGGTTAAAGAGATTGTAACCTCAAGGGGAATCAATAAATCATCTAAATCTAAATCTAAATAAACAAATTATAAAAAGTTAAAAAATCACCTAAAAGCTAAAAATTCTTAAAATCATAAATTCACCCAAATACAACAAATTTGATAAATTCGGATTTAACAAAAGATGGATAAATATTTAAAAACGCTCAAGTTACGACAAATTACGTCAAAATCACCAAAAACAAGTCAAAACACGAAAATTTAAAAATAATCAATACAACTTTTATCGAGTACTTCGCCGAATGCTTTGCTAAAATGCACTCACGCAGAAACTCTTGACTGTGACTGTATCGCCACCAGCGTTTGCGAAAGACTATCGGATCACATTGTAACGATGCGCACATTGTTACCCGGCCGTCCACCCGCCGGACACCTCCACTCGACAACCATCGGTCGGGCCAGCGCGCGTGAAATATCGCCGCCCAGCAGTCACGGAACCTTAGAGCGAAGGCGCTATGCGCCCCATCGTATTATAAATCGGCGAGCGAAAACAAACATTTGGTAAATATGTATTTATTTACAATTATATCACCGGGTCGGCACACCGTACCGGAGCACGAGTTGCGCGCTCGAGAAACCGCTCCGACCGCTTTCGAATATTCCCGAGCCGCGAAAGGGCTCAACCGAATTGTTGAACAAATAATTATCGCGCCGACGCAATACTGTCGACACCGGGTATAAATAAACACTCCACCGGGTAAAAGGAACAGAACCTTCTCCACTGCTCTGAAGTCGGCACGACGCTCAGAGCATCCCGAAGAACCTGTACGCTTGAATAGCGAGATCGAGGTGTACTCCACCTCTGTTGCGCTTTCCCAGCATCCCGCAAGACGAAGCGTTCCAACCAAATATCCGATCATTCGGCAATACTTCTAGCGGTGGGAAATTACCCGCCAGCGACGGATATTCCCGTCTGCCGGACGCTCCTATTTCGATCGCGAACCGCTCCCGCTACTTCCAGATAAATCGCAAAGCATCTCGCGAACCATCACAAGACGACCGAGACTCGCCATTACTACGGCGATAGAATCCGCACAACTAGGGCCGTAAGACCGCCTTACGCGCCAAAACTATCGGCACGCTATTCGCCCCGCCCCTCGCGGCAATATCATCGCGCGCCATCACACTTCTCACCCGTCGCGTGACACCATCTATCGATCACGACCATCGATTATCGCGCACCGCGCTCGATCCGCCGTCGAAGCGTATCTGCTGCAAGTGCATTCTAAGCGTGCACTCGGGCTCGACGCACATCAAAGCGCACTTTCAGGGTGACTCCGCAGCAGCCGTTTAAAACACGCGGAACCTCGCACGGGCACCCGCCCGCGCGGCTTTCATCTACGCTCATTCATTCACGTGCACTTGCGCTCATTCACCTTCATCCGCGCACATTCATCCACCCATGCACTTTGTAACCTCCACAGTCTGATAATAAATAAATCTATTGTTTGTTTAGCACAACCGCATTCACGTACTTGCTATACCTTCCGAGCCCTGATCCCGACCGAGTTATCCTGCGACAGTGCTCGGGAAAAACCGACCGTTACAACATAACAAACCTTCGGTAATTAAAACAGCTTTCTCGAGAATGCTTGTGAGCCATTTGTTTCATATAAGAGAAAATTAGTCTTTTTAATTGTCATCTTCTATGACTCAGGGAGATGCTTAGTAATTTTGAGATTTGGAAATGCAAATTCAACAATTTCGATAATCCAAAATTTTATTTACCAGGTACGGCTGGCTTGGAAAATAATATGGCATGCAATAAAAAACTGAGCGGCGTTGTGTGTGTGTGTGTGTGTATGTCCTGGCGCTAGGAATAGGAAGGACTATACAATTCTCTATATCGTATATAAGAAATTATATATGATTAGAAAAGATTGTATATCTCAGAGGCTCTTATAAGAGAATTAGAACTAAAAGAAAGAAAAAAAAATTACCTGACAGTATGTACTCAAAATAAAATTTAAAAAAATCAGTTCTGCCGAGCACATCAGGTGATTAACCTCAAAGAGGTTTTTATAAAAATTAATAGCATTCGGGTCAATGGCACGGTGTTAATTCACTTGTAAATCTGATTTTTTTGTTTTAATCAATCATTACACTTAAATTTTTTAAGTTCAGGTCAAATCCCTCTTCTTCGAAAGTAAGTTTGATATAAGTTGGAAATTTATTTGCAATAAATTCAAATATCGATCCCCACATAAGATATTTTTAACGAAAAGGAGATGTTTCTATATTATTATTTAAATATATTTTATGATCGTATGGCAATAATGCTATTTTATTTGTTTTAATAGTGTAAAGTTTCAACTCTTTTGATGTAATATTGTATACAGTTTCATTTGTGTTTTTACCTTCAAACAGTTTTTGTATATATTAAATTTCATTTTTTTTATATTTGATCTTTTTATTCCTTTACATACTTTTTTCTTTTTCATTTCTGTTATAAACTTTTTAATGTATTTACAGAACTTTGTTTCAGTTTCATCCTATCTAAAAGCATACATTTTTTATCTTAATCCGACCCACTCTCTTAAAGGTATTCCAAGATTTTCATTCTTGAATAAATCAATTACTTTTTTATTTATTCGTGGCAGCCAATCGATTTTATAATCACTCGTATCAAAGTATTGTATAAATTTTTTTATATTCAAGTAAATATCATCGGTTTCCACATAAATAATAAATGAATCAGTGTCCGTTCCTAACAATATAGCTTTATCCACCACAATTCTTCTTCAAAATATTCTAATAAAACCTGTACACCAATAACTTTGATAATTCTAAAACAAATCCCCTATATATAGGTTATTTAATATTATTTCATTCTTTTTTCTATACGCAAGCACTTTATCATTATTTATTAATTGACTTTTTTCAAAGTTTTTACACTTTTGAAAGTCTTTATATAAATAAAACAAGTTCATTTGATATCTGTTTCTTACCTGCTCCATTTGTTTTTCATATATTGAGTTATTCATGAATTTAAAAAAATCCTTTTCAAATCCGTTTTTAGCTTCTTGCCTAAGTTTTGTATTTAAATCAATGTAAGGTTTAAGCCATGCTTTTTCTCTAAATGATATTACTTTTTTTATATCTTTTAAAATTATTCGATAATCAATTAAATAATTATTTTTTATTTTTAATGTACACATAAGTTTAGTACCATTCGGCTTTCTATCTATACTTTTAAATATCAATTCTCTTTGATATTCAGATAATTCATCATAATGTTTGGCACATAATGTTTGGATAACATTGGACAACATTGGATAATTTTTAAATTTATCATGCAATACCAATGGAATATCCAAATTAATAATTAAGAAATATATAACTATATTTAAGTTACCATAACGTTTAAATTTAAGTTTAGAAGATCTGTTTAGACGAATGTAAATTAAGTTGAATAACTCTATCGAACATAAACTTTGTACTTTTTACATTAAAGTTTGCAAATTTCTATAAAATTTCATTATGCTTAAAGTTGATTATCTTAAAATTGATATCAAAAATCATATCCTGAGATAAAATATGTTCAGCATAACTATGAAAATAATGTGTGTATAAGTCAATTACATTACCACATAAATCTAATACATGAGATTGTATCTTTGCAACTAATTTTATTGTTACACTCATATGTCTTCTAAATCCAGTTCGTATTTATCTTCTAAATATGTTATTTATAATTCCATAATTATTTATAATTCCAACTTTCCTTTTTCTTGGTTGAGAAAAAGCATCTTCATCAAAAGGAAATTTTTCGAATAATAAGCCCATTTATTATGGGAAAAATTTTTATTAATATATTTTTTCAGAGTTAACATTCTTATCATTCATAAATTTGTGAAAGAGAATCAAAAATTTCATCATTTTCTTGTAATATTTCATTAATAAATTTCTCTAATTTCATATGCCATTCTAGTTTAAAATGTCTAGTCATGCATCATTTTGGAACTTCTTTAACACATCACAAGTAATTTTTTCATTTCGAAGTTTCTTACATTCATAGCACGTGTAACTGATTCCATATTTTAATTTTTTTGCTTTAACAAAATCAGAATGTGGTTTATTGATTTGACACAAGGAATCTTTTTTTCCATTTATTATATAAAATTTTTTATTAAGTCAACGTACGAAGTGATTAGACCCTTCTTATTTATCCATTAATTATGTGTATTATCAAAGCCTGGCTGTGTGCGAAAGTTATATGAATGTGCGATCGAGCGTGCTCCAAAAAGTTAAGTGCGAAGTGAGACGGACGACGGACAGACGCACCCGCGAGTATCGAAACGCGATTAATTCTAGAACGAATATAATATGTACACTATTTACAAGACTGATTACGTGTCATACGACTGTAATCGTAATTCGCACGCGGATGAATAGCGATAAATAGTGTTATAGTCCAAATAGCTATAACCGAATTATTATTAATATTAAATAACTTAAAGAAATATTTCTTAACACGGGTTAAATATTGCGAAAGGCGTGTAATGTTACCAGCGCTGTATGAAACGCTGTCGAAGCGAGCCATGCGTTGAGGCTAAGCGATTGCGAAAGGATCGAACCACCGGAAATGCAAGGAATTTCGATCGAACGATCTTAACTTGCATTTCGGCCTAACAATTCGAAACAAGCGATACAACCATATATGGTCTTGTCGCTAATGGATACCCTCCAAAAAATCAACCAAACAGAAGGCAATAAAAGATACTACCGCGAATACGCGGCGGGCAGTCATCACTATCAATTTACATCGGGCAGTTATTAACGTTAATTGGACTTCTGTTTCCGGTATCGTATAAGGTGCTGCGAGATAGATGATGTGTGTGTTTTGATAGCTGTTGGGTGATAAAGTGAGGAGTGGAAGAGGTGTGAATGTGATAGTATGGAAGCGTGGGTGTGAGAGAGTGTGAAGAGTTGAAGGCTGAGAGTGGAGGAAGGTGTAAGGGTAAATACAGGATCATAAAGGGAGGTGTAGGATAATGGCAGTTAGGCCATAGAGCATAGAGAACGGAGAGCGTAGGGTCAGTTAGGGGATAGAGTTAGGAGTTTTTGTAGAGGACATGGGAGAACAAGATGACGCAGTTTGCCATGAAGGAAGCGAAAGAAAGAAGAGGTAGCTACGGAAATATAGAGGAGCTGATGAAAAGGAAGAGAGAGGAGTCGGAGTTGGGGAAGGGAGAAGAGGAGGTATTAAGAAGAAAAAAATCTGGTATAGGGAAGGATGCGGAGTTAGGACGGGTGGAGGGAGAAAGGGAGTTGCATCATATGATGAAGAACTGGAAGTCGGAAGTTGAGGAGGTAATGAAGAAAATGGTGAGAAGCTTGAAGGGGTGGTGGAGGAAGGAAATGAGAAACATGAAAGAGGAGGTCAAGGAGGGAATCAGGGAAAGAGTAAGTGAGGAGACGGAAAAAGTTAGAAAGGAGTTTAGAAAAAGCGAAAAGAAATGGATGGAAGAGAGGGAAGAGTTAAAAAGACGTATTAAAGAGTTGGAAGGGAAAATAGAAAGATTAGGGAATGGAGATATCGGAGAGAGAAAAGGGAACAGGACAGTTAATAGGGGGGAAAGTGAAGCAATAGGGAATAGGTTAAAAGAGATGAAAAGTAGAATGGAAAGGAGAGAAAGAGAGGAAAGAAGAAGAAACGTGTTGATCAAAGGAGTAGAGAAGAGAAAGGGAGAAGAAGGGTGGCGGTGGAAGGATTATTTGATAGTATTGGAGTCAGGGCGGAGATCGAAGAGGTGAGAAAGATAGGTGGAACTGTAGAGGGAGGAAGAGAAATGATGGTAGTTAGGTTGAAAAATGAGGACCAAAGAAGAGAGGTCTGGAATAAAAAGGAACTTCTGAAAAGTAGAAAGGAAAAGATTTTGGAGGATTGGACGTGGAAGGAAAGAAGAATGAGATGGAGTTTAGAAGGGATAGCAAGGGAGGAAGAGAAGAAGGGTAGAAAGGTTTGGATAGGGCATTAGAAAAATAAGAATAAATGAGAAATGGTGGAGGTGGGATGAGGAGGAAGAAGTGCTAAAGGATGGGAATGGAAACTTAAAAAGGGGAAAGGGGTAAGGGGGCGAGAAAAGGAGTTTTTCGTAGTTTTTTTGGAACGTAGCGGGGATAAGAAATAAGGCAAGAGATTTTTGGAGAGAAGTGGAGGAGTGGGATGTGGTGGTGTTGAGTGAAACTTGGCTGGGCAAAAAAGGATGGGAGCTTGAGAGGATACTTGCCGAAAGGACATAGATGGGAAGTGCAATTAGCGGAGAGGAAGAATAAAAAGGGGAGGGCAATGGGAAGGATGCTGGTAGGAGTAAGAAAGAAATTTAAGGTAGAGGAAGTGAAGGTAAAAAAGAGAAATGGATTAATGGAAGTAGCGTTAAAAGTGGACGTCAAAAAATGAAATGTGATGGAGGAGTGTATGTTAGAGGGAATTTGGAGAAAAAGCTGGAGGAATTGAACGAATGGGTGGAGAGAAAGGAAAATAACGGTAGCATATTGATTGGGGGGGACTTTAACGCAAGAACAGGTCCTTACCTGAGGAGGAGGAGTAATAAGTAAAGGGTATAAAGAGGAGGAGGGAGTGTGAAGAAGGTCAAAGGACAAAAGAATTAATAATGCAGGTAAGCAAGGTGGAGGTGGAAGATAACATAGACTTCGACCATCATCGAATCATAGTCCGGATAAGAGGGAGAAAAAGATAAGGTTAGGAAGGAAGAAAAGGGCATGTAAAAAATGAGTATGGACGCGAGAGAGTAAGGATGAGTTTAGGAAGGCGCTAAGAAATATAGAAGAAGTAGTGGGGGAGGTGTGGGAAAATATGAGAGATAAGATAAAGCAGGTGGGTGCGCAGCAAAGAAGAGAGAGAGGATGGTGGGATAACGAGTGTAAGGAAAAAAAGATTATAGTAAGAAGAGAATTGAGGAGGTGGAGAAAGAAGGGAGGGGAAAAGCTACAGGGAAGCAAAAGGGAAATATAAAAAGTTGATAGAAGGGAAAAAGAAGGAAGAGAGGGAAAGATGGGAGAGGGAAGTGAGAGAAATTAGAACAGAAGGGCAGGTTTGGGAGATAGTGAATAGGGGAAGAAAGAGGAGGCGGAAGGTGAACGAGGACATAACAATGGAGGAGTGGGATAGGTATTTTAGAAATCTATTGGAGGGGTTGAGGTAGTGATAGGTCAGAGGGCGAGGTTTAGGATGGATGAGGAGGAAAGCATAAGCAGGAGTGAGATAAGGATAGTGATTGGAAGACTGAAGGACAACAAAGCGTTAGAGACGAATGGAATCCCGGCGAAGGTATGGAAGTACAGAGAGGAGAACGTGAAGGAATGGATATGGAAAATATGTAATAAGATTTGGAAGGGAGAGGAATGGATAGATAAGTGGAATGAGAGGGTGATTGTGCCGATATTAAAGAAGGGGGAGGGTGGAAGAGTATAGGGGGGTGTCGTTGACTTCGACGCTGTATAAGGTGTACGCCTCGGTGCTGGCAGGTAGATTGAGCGATGGAGGAAAAAGGATTGGTGTCGCAGAATCAGACAGGTTTCAGGAAGGGGCTAGAGATAATAGATAACATATTTGTACTGAACTATTTAGTGAATAGACAGTTGAGCAAGAAGAAGGGAAAATTAGTAGCGTTCTTCATAGATCTTAAAGCAGCTTTTAATTCGGATAGGAAATTGGTGAAAGCAATGAGAGAGAGGGGGTGAGGGAAGGGTTGATCAGAAGGAGCGAGGATGTCTTGAGGGAGACTAAAAACAGGGTAAGAAAAGGAGAAGATTTGGGAACAGAATTTTGGACAGGAAGGGAAGTAATGCAGGGGTGCTCACTGCCCTCATTTCAATTTGGTAACAGCGGATATGAGGGAGGTAATGAGTAGAGGAGAATGGAGAGGGGTTAAGTTAGGGGGGACGAAGATTTATACCTTGGCATACGCGGATGATGTGATTTTGATTGCGGAGGAGGAGGATGTGATGAGGAATATGATCGAGACGTTAGAGGGCTATTTGGAAAAGAAGGGATTTGAGTTAAATGTAGGAAAGTCGAAAATATTAAGATTTAGGAAAAGAGGAGGGAGAGAAAGGAAAGTAAGCTGGAGGTGGAAAGGGAAGGTGATAGAGGAGGTAAAAGAATTCTCTTATTTGGGTTATGTAATGCAGAGGAATGAAGGATAGGAAACACAGATAAGAGATAGGTTAAGGAAGGGCTGCTGTAATGGCTCAGGTTTGGGGAATGGGAAAAAGGAAATTCAAGAACGATTAGGGAATAAGATTATGGATCTTCGATAAACTGTTGTAGACGGTCATGGGATATGGTGTGGAAATTTGGGGATGGAGAGAGAGGAAGGAGTTGGAGAAGCTACAGGAAAGGTATCTAAGATAGGTGTTAGGAGTGGAATAGGGAACATCGGGCTATATAGAAAGGGAGGAATTGCAAAGGGAGAAGTTAAAAGGGAGGACCGGGAGAAGGGCGTGAGAGTTCGAGGAAAGATTGGAGATAGGTAGGGAGAGTGGGATCGCAAGCAGGTGCTGGGAAGAGTTGAGAGAGAGGAGTAAGAGGAAGAAAGATCTATCAAAGTGGGAAGAAGAAAGATGTGGGTTCTTTGAAGATAAAGAAATGGGCAGGGTGGAGATAAAGACGAAAAGGTCGGAAGGAGTGCTAGACTTCGGCTATTTTGCCAAAAAGGACATAGAGATGGATAAGAAGGAACGTAGGGGAAGGATAGAAGGGTCAAGATACAGCAGGTGCTACGAAAAAATCAAGGGGAATGGGATATCAGAGTATCTGAGAAATGATTGGGGGGGAAAGTAGATGGCAAAAAATGGCAATGTACAGGTTGGGAAATGGAATGAGGGGGAACTAGTACTAGAAAAATGAAGAGAGTAAAAAATGTCGATTATGTGTAAGGGAAGAGGAAACATGAGAGCATGTGTGAGAAAGATGTGTGAACTGGGGAGTGGAAAAGGGCTGGCAAGAGATGTTGGAAAAGGTGTTAAGGAAAAAGTGTGAGGGAGAGGGATAGTTGAAGGAATTAAAGAAGTTAAGACGTGGGGCAGAGAATGATGAGGGAAAAAATAATCAGATTGAGAATTAGATAAAGAATAAGTTTCAAGAAGAGGAGAGATAGAGAGGAGAAGACGGAGAGGGAAAGAGAGGGAGAGAGAGAAAGAGAGAGAGAGAGAGGGAGAGGGAGAGGGAGAGGGAGAGGGAG
>JBCEZY010000045.1:1615455-1626063 GCA_039654445.1 Cataglyphis savignyi
TATATATATATTTTACTGGATGTCTCATAATAATCGCCTCACCCGTAAAGTGCAGATAGAGCGAATTAAACTAAAGAGCAAAGTTCATTTTTTTGTATAACGCTTAATAAAATAATTATTATTGAGTAAAATCTGATCAATCATCGCTGATCTTTAGCCGGACTCACATCTGTGAGCCACGCGCTTGGTAGTGTGCGTGAGCATTCAATTGTCACAGTGCGGCTTTAATTAGCTTTATCTGTACATTACGGGGGGGGCGATTATTATCAGACACTCTGTATATATAATAGTATAAAAAAATTGATATTACTTGTAATATCGAGAAAAATTATAATATAATAATTATTATTACTTATAATATCGAGAAAAAGCATAATTGATATTACTTGTTAATATCGAGAAAATCGAGATTGCGATAAAGTTCCAGATTGCAAAATATTTTCGGCAGAAGAAGATGCGCCTTTTCAACAATGCTTCTGACAAGTCGATGCGACAAATAATATTGTTTGGCAAACAGACAGCGATTCTTACGAAACTTAGCGACAAATTCAGTGCGACCGGGATATTTGTATGGCAAAATAGGGAATAAGTTCTGATTGCAAATCTCTTCGCATTCAATGACTATTATTCGACATATCTCCATGTTGCGAATCGTTTTATAGTATCGTTCCTTTGCCTCTCGCATTTGTTCTTCATAGATATCTTTGTATTTACCATATATTTGCAATCGACTTGTCAATTCACGAATGTTTTTTTCCCATTCCTGTCATGTATTAAATAAATTTAATACTGCTTGCCAAGATTCCGTTTTTAAAACAGTTTTAAATTTTAACAAGTAATCATATCAAATAGTTTTTTTATAAGAATAAATATTTATTAAAAATAAAAATGTTATAAATGTTATTAATAATAATAATATTATATTTTCTAAGGAGAAAAAAATTATAAAAGATAAATAAAAAGATGATTAAATATCACAAGGTTTTATTTTTATAGTTTAAATAATTCTATATATAACAAAATAAAAGAAATATTTTTTGAAAAATTTTATATAACGAGATATTAGTAATAAATAATTTTTTTAAAACAAAAGGATACGCATTTATTATATTATGCATATTTTCTTCTATAGAATAATATAGATAATCAGTAAAGAGCTTTTATTTTTCTCTTAAAAAGAAATTTTAATTTTAATTATTTAAAAAATTTTTTCAAAAACTGTTTTTTTTTATTATTCAATATTATCATTATTTTTAATTCAATAAAAATGATATATTTGTATTTTGTGTGATTATTATTGTTAAAATATATATACTTATATTTTCTATCTTTTGATGTTCTGCAAAGAATTAAAGATTAAAAAAAATATCTCACATAATCCTTCCTATAAAAAAGAATTAAAAAATATCATACATAATATTTTTTTCACTTTAAATAATTTTACATATAAAAACTCACGTCCCTAATATAAAACGTCCCTAATATAAAACGTTTTTTCTTAAGAAAAATATAAGTATAGAAGTTCTTTACTTATTAACAATCTTAATTTTAATGTAGTACTAATGTTTGTAAACTAATGTAAAATCTGCGTATGTAAAACCATTAAAGAAAAAAGAATATAATAGTTTAATTAGAATTTATATAATATAATATTTATATAATATTTATATAATATTTATATAATATAATTTTTAATATTTAATAGTCTTTCAAAAATTTTTTGTATAAAACTGCCATAAATATCGAAAATCGATAATAATAAATTTTAAAATGTAACTTTACCGGAAGCAAACCGATAATGGGCACTTTTTCGGCGGCGTTTCTCATTTTATTAAAATAAAAATTCTGCGATTCTGATAATTTGCACTCAGTCAAATGGATATCAAACCTCTCATAATGGCGCATTTTAGCTTTTGTTGACGCCATTTCTAAAGCATCTTGTATCTCCATAACAAGTAACTTGAAAGTCATTGAGAGAATAAATTATATATTAATATAAAAAATATAACATGTAAAAAATGTGTATGTATCTTATTTTATAATAATTAATATAATTTTTGAAACGTATAATATATTTATATAAAATATATATGTAAAAAGTATATATAAGCATTTAAATGATCAATTTACCTTATTAAGTATAAAACCATGTAATGGTGAGCATTTCGCATCTTCCGAAACGATCTTCGTAATATCTGATATGGAAGACCATCTCTTTATCATATTAGTTTAGAATAAAATATTATCGTATTCGGATAATAGAAGATGTTTTGGGTTATATTGATAAAATCAATACTAACTTGTACTAACTTCTATTATTTTTCGTTAGTCAGTTTATCATAACTAATTTCATGTACATGATTATTAAATAATAGCTGCGTTGCGTAATTCACTGTTAATATTAAAAATCTACAGTTTACGTCACGTATACTATAGATTTTCAGTACTAACAGTAAATTACGGAATGCAGCCAATGTTTACAAAGTACTACAAAATCTCAAAATGCTTATTTTGTTACAGATTCTTTGGCTTATTCCAAATTAATGTTCAATGAAATGCTGAGCACTAATCCATAACCTATTCAAGTTATAAATAATTGAATAAAAATTTTTTAAAAATAAAATAACTATAATTTAAAAAATCAAATAAAAGCGAACATGCAAAATTCAAATGTTTATTATAAACATAAGTTAATTATTGGATGTTTATTGGACATTCAATAACGACTGCTCAATAAACAGTTGCTGTGATTGGTGTATATTTTTACAATCTAAAATGTAAAGCAATGAGTACGTTCAGGAGACACATCTGTTGAGCATCATCTTAATACTCGATTAATTTGTTAGTTCTAGAAAAACCAATCATATTTGATTCAACAGTTGTGTAACAATTATGTCTTCTGAACGCATCCAATTATGAATAGCTGCTCATTGAATGCTCAATGATTGTGTACTGGATGCATCCATTATATTATAAATTCATTTATCAAAAGATGTGATAATATGTGTTTAGCGCCAAATATGTATAATATTAATTAATAAATATTGTTATATTTAAAAAGATTATTGTACAAAATATTAGTAAAAAGTTATATTTAAAAAAACTATTGTGCAAAATATTATTGAATATCCTATAAAAATTAATGATATTAAAAAAATTCGTCAACTGAGAATAAAAATTTATACTATAAAATTTATTTCTTTTATCTCATCATTTTTGCTAAAAAAATATAACATTTAATAAATCATAATTTAAAAAAAATGTTATATCTTGTGCCCATAGCCACTGAGAAAATGATGTTTTGGGATCTATTTTTTGGGGATTTTGGGATTCACCCAAAGAGGATCGATATACTAAATAAAGACACTTTCTTTATTACACACACATATACACACACATACACACACGCACACGCATACGCACACGCGCGCGCGCACACACACACACACACACACATACATACAGAGTGTCCTATTTTAAAAAACGCACTTCGATAATTCTTCAACAAAGTATTTTCAGCAAAAATGTTTCAGACAAAAGTTGTATAGTTTTGAGGAGAACATAAAATGGTATCATTAATTTGACCTTGAAGCTGCTTGAAGCTCATATGAAGGTCACTTTCAATTTTTTAAATGGAACCTACTATTTTTTATTGCTATTTTTTATTGCTTTTCAAAATACTATAATAAAGTATTTTCTCATTAAATATTTTTTTAGTTATTTTATATCTTAATCTGACATATTTTAGTATAAAATATAAAATATCTCGTAAATTATTTAGGTTTCAATAATTGTACAATAATACTTTTATCTACACAATAATGAGATAAATCAAATATTGTACAGAAAATAATTGTTTTTTTTTTAAATGCAATTATTTGCATTGTATTTTTTCATAACAATTATTTATTTATTTTTTACATACAACCATACAATTTTTAAAACGTTTTTGCTGAAAGTTTTAGTTACGCGCCTGTAATATGCGTGTGCACTTAGATGTTATGACGGCTCACCAACGTGTGCCCGATCCCAATGTCTGAACTCAAACGTCCAATGGAAGTCTATAAAAATTCTGTGTGCTATCTGGGAAAAAGCGCTCGTACAGTAATCGTTCGTTATGACAAATAATTTTTGCGAAATAACCGTCCGTTTATCTTATCCGATAAAAAATAATCTAAGTGACGAATTACAAATACTACGCATGATACAAAGATCGGATAATAAATAAATAATTACGATATCATAGTATCACAACAATCAATATTCGGCACAGATTGTTCAAATTCTACTCACTCAAAGAAATATATGAAGCTGATAACCTAAATCACATATATATATTCATAGAAATTCACAGAAACCCAAATAATCTATACAACAAAGATATAAACAATCAATATGCAATCGGTCGCGAGATTCTCACAATACAATTATTTGTACTACAAAACTCTTGCAGTTTATAAGTTCGCCGCACGCGTAAATAATAATGTGAAATAATAGCGAAATACGCAATAAACCGTTACAGGAAATACATAATGATAACGGCAAAACTTTTTGGGAAAGAGAAACTTACGCAAAATTGATAGCTTGGATTAATCGTTTCGCTGTTGGTCGTTAACTCTATAAAATGCGATATCGATCAGAAATGTATAAATATTATTTACGGCAATGATAATGATACGATACGATCCTTTCAAACTTAGACTCGAAATCAGCGGCTTTACAGAATGACGATATTTGTCTCACCGGTTTTCCTCTGACTCGGCTTCAAGGAGATGACGATACTTAGATCTCCGCTCTCTGTGTCAATCTGCCGAACAGTGACGAGTAAAAAACTCACAGAAATCTTATGTTGACACTAGAAAATCAAATTTTTTAATAAACAATAGTTTAAATGATTGCTCTCAAATTACTCCGCCAGAATCAACAATTGCTTCCCTTTTAAAATTAATATTTTTTTAAATATACACAAAAAACGTAAAATTTATAATTTTTAATAAATTATTTTTATAAAAACATATTTTTAATAATATTTTTAATGAAAATTTTCTACAATTATATCCCAATTATATAAAACGATTGCTCCTTAATTGTTCTTCATTGTTCCATCATACTTTAATGATTTATTGCATGTTTTATTAAAAATTAATAAATTAATTATTTTATAAGTGACGATGTCATTATCTATCCGCCACTTGTTGAAACTATTGCTCAGTAGGGTCAACGGGAATATTTAATGGGAATATTTAAATGTAAAATAACAGCACTATTATTTATAATTTTATATTAAAGAGTTTAATCAACATTTTTTATTGATATTTGAATAATTACTCTAATAATATATTCAATTGTTCTCTATTTCTAAAATTATTGATTTTCTTAGGATATTTACAAAAAGAATATGCATAAAAGTTTACACTCTACCGATTTTTATATCATTTAAATATGTTTATGTTATAGGGGAGGTTCTTCTGAGTAATTTACCGCAAGAAAAAAAAAGGGAAAGCATTCGTTTAAAAAATATGACATTAAAATTGAAGTTTGATATTAAAGTTTGTATATGCGGAACTCCTTTCTCTGCACCCCCACTTTGAAAAAATTTCACCCCGAAGCTACAATTTGAGTTATATAATATTGTATAATCCATATCAAATTTTAGTTTTAAATCAGAAATAGATTTAGGTTAGGTTACATCTTCCAGAAGTATAGACCCTCGTAAGAGGAGAGTCCAGAACCCGCTGCATCCATACATATATTTTACGCAAAGCGAAATTTCACATAGATTTACAATTTTCCATACAAAGTGAGGTTCAATCCAAACCTACGTCTAGTTTTTCGATAATAGTCCCCTCTTTCCTCCCACACGATGGCGAAATCCACTGCGTCCAAACATATACTTCACAACATGAAGCGAGGTTCATCCCACAATTGTGTGAATGAGAAAGATATTCGTGGATACAGTGGGTTCCGTCTCCCTGCGAAAGACTCCGCTACCAAAAAACTAGACACATTGGATTGAACCTCGCTTTGCGTAGAAAATTGTAAACCCATGTGGAACTTTACTTTGTATTGCAAAGTCTATGTGTAAAGTATATGAGGACGCAGTCTGCAGAGGTTCCGCCCCAGCCCTCACTGGAGAGTTTTTCAGAAGAGATAATCTAATCCAAACCTATTTTTAATTTAAAACTAACATTTGGTTTGGATTATGTTATATAACCTAAATTCCCAGACAGCACACAGATATCCTAATAATATCCTATAAATATCCTTCAAAGATATTGAAAATATTCATAAAATTCCATTTCATGTAATTAAAATATATAATGAACATCCATAGAATATCCAAATATGAAATTGTGATGGATTCTTGACATATCCGGAAAATATTCGATGAACTTCGAATGAACATAAATTTACAATAACAGATATATGAAACTGACTTCATGTAGATGTAAAACGAACTTGATAAAAATTATTACAGTTTGAACTTATGCATTATATTTATTTATATATAAATATTATAATATATTTTATTAAATATTCAATAAATATAATATTTAATATTTAATAATTATTATATATTTTATAAATGTATTAATGTATTAATATAAAAAATTAAAAATTGTATTTATATAAAATTTATACAGAAGTTAATTTCTATTTTATATCTTAAGCAGATAATAATAAACAATTTTTACTTTTTTGAACAAAAGTCCAGATAAGATAAAAATCATTTATCTGTCTGATTTTCAAATTGATTTAATATCTTTGTAAACTTGGTAAAATTTCTTTGTATGGAAATCATATCAGAAATTAAACTAATAGAAATAATTACAATATTATTAGCTGCATTTGCAGACTTATATACGCTTATGACAAAAACTTGTATACGCGGATATAGATAATGAGGAACGCGCCACATAGCGATAAGCGAATGAATAATCCGAAAACAAGTTCCAAAAAAACTTTATTTGAACGATTATAAGCCGTCTTCAAAATAATGTTTTTGACTATTCTAAGAAATGATGTTTCTTAAGAGGAAGCATAAGTCGTCTGTTTTATCGACCAAAACGATTACTTTTTGTACACGGAAATCTATTTTTGGTTGAATAGAATTATAAATCCTTATCCACGATTTAAGTATATATCAAAACAAAGGTGAGACTTCCTGAATTTATGTTAAAAACAGAAAAAAACTAAAAAATTACAGTTTTTTATCGGCTTCTTTATCAGGTCGTAACAATATTTGTTTAATATAAAAATTTTGCAGTATATATGTGCAAAATAAGATAAGTCTCCACTCGGAAATGCATGAAAAAATATAAGTGAACGTTTAAAAATGTATTTAGAAGTCTAGTAAAAAAGATTAGTGATTATAAAAATTTCATATATATGTGTGTGTGCGAAATCGAGGCTAAAGATTAATACAGAGCACTAGATGAGTTGCGTGATATTGCGATAGACACAGCTACAATCTTACATGACAAGGAAGGACATAATCGTACTATCTTTGTCTCTTTCATGCGAGTGAGAGTAATATACATGTATGCACTAACATTATAGCAGTTTCTCGTATTTTTTTTTCTGATCACATGCTTATTCTGTCTCTTTATAATCGCTCGTTCACTATGCATTACATATTGCTCAGCTTTTTCTCGCATATATTCGCTTATGTGATTACTTCTCTCTCTCTCTCAAAAAAAAAAAAGTAAATAAGACAAATAGAAAGATTGAGAAAAATAGAAATATATATTGTTACGTCCGCCTTTTGTTTGTGCGTCCCTGCGTGTACTGGTGTGTTGTACCGTTTTGGCGGGAGATGATTCCTTGACGCGTCGCTAAGGAAGATGTTTATAATAACAGCTGACATTTGAATGTTTTAAGTCGCTATTTTAGTCTCGCGGCAGATTCGATTCGATGCTGACGTTTCCGCGATTGATCCCGTTCTCCTTTTGGATCGAGTTTATCTGTCCTGCGTTTTTGTGTATTCTGTGTTCTGTTCTATATTAAATTTCCTCCTGTTATTTACAAAAAGTGTTGTTATTTATGAGCGGAGCGTGTGTGCGAAATAGTGACGTGCGCGATTCGATAAAACTTGAAGTCATCGCGCGGATGTAACATTTTGGGGACTCATCCGGGATTGAGCTAGACAACATAACACTGAATTTGAAATGCACAATGAGGTATGGCATCAGAGCAACGAGATCCTACATCTGGAGTTATGACACGGAAAAGATTGCGAGCTGAGACTCCGCTTCGAGCTTCTCCGGAAGTCACGGCAGCAGGACTGACGGAAGCAACAATCTGCACTGCGGGAGATTCGTCAGCTGCGGGAGGAGCGTCTGCAGGAGCGAACCGAATTTGAGGCACAGATCCAACAGCGGATCGAGATGCTTCGCGGGATGGAAGAAAGGATGCGCCAGCTAGACGCCGATATACAGCTAAGTCGTTTGAATGAGTCGTTAGAAGTAGCTCTAGGGTAGCTTTCAGGAGGCTGGGCCGCGTGTGGGAATCAGAGAGCAGGAGACGCGGGAATCTATTAATAAGAAGTTAGGTTACAAATTAAAGCCAGATATTTTTGATGGTAATGTTCCGCTGAGGGAATTCTTTTCACAATTCAAATTGATTGCACGAGTTAACCAATGGAGTAATGCGAGAAAGACTGTAACGTTAATTTTCTGTTTGAGAGGAAAAGCGCGAGCAATTTTAGAATGTGTTGACGAAATTGAAAGTTTATACTATAAAGAGTTAAAATCTAAATTAGAGTTGCATTTCGGAGAGGGATGTTGTTCTCAGTCATATTACTCGCAGTTTACGAACAGAAAACAAAAATCGAGAGAGGATGAAGCATTTTTGGGCTCCGAAATTGAACGATTATCCAAATTAGCGTATCCAGAATGTTCTCATCAAGTGCGTGATAAAATCGCTTGCGCACAATTTGTTACTGCTTTATCGAATAATTTTATAAGAAGGACTTTACAATTGGAGGAAGTCACTTCTTTGAAAATGATCATACAAAGAGCAATGATGAAGTAATTCAAGAAAGTAATTTTGAGAAGAAAAGAGATCTTAACAGCATTGATAATAGTAGTAATAATTATAAAAAAAAACAATTATAAGGGAGGGAGATTTTCTAATTTCAATGAGACTAAGAGATTTTTTAATTTCAATGAGACTAAGAAATTTTATAATAAAAATGCAGATAAAGAAAATGATAAAAGTTACGGGAGAAAATTTGAAAATAAAAATGATAAACAGAAGACATTTTCGAAAGAATGTTGGCAGTGTGGCAGTGCAGGCCATTTTCGAGCGGAGTGTCCTTTAAAAGGAAAGGGAAACTAGGATTAATCGAGCTGATCGGGGCGAGTTCGGCAAACAAACAGAAAGCCCCGATAGGATTAGACAATTATTTAAAAAGTTGTAGGAATGTAAATATTGAAAATGGAGGAAAATTATTTCATTTTGAAGGTTATGTGGATGAACAAATCTATACGATAAAAATTGATATGGACTCGGATGTATCACTGATTAGCAATTTAGTTAGAATGCCTAGGCGGCGAATTCCTCTTAATCGATTTTCTCGAATTATATATCCGACGGGGGAAGAAGTACCTGTCGAACTTAAAATCAATGTAAATATTAAGGGATGAGGGAATGAATGAAGATAAGGGAATGTTGTATGGAGCTTCCGGTTTTTGTAGCTAAAAAACAAAAGATTGCTTACTAAGGGCTGATTTTCTTTCAAAAGTTTATTTAAAAAAAGCTTTTGGTTCGGTTTTTGGAAATCCTATTTTAAGAGGTGTAGAAAAAAATGATTGTTCGCGCATAGGAAATTTTAAGCATAAAATTCCTCAATTTCTTGTCAAGCTTTTTGAAAGGAAGACAGAAGGACTTACGTAGAATCAAGAGAATCTTTTTGTTCGTTTTCTGCTAGATTTCCAGGATGTATTTTCAGGAAATTGTAGCTGGGAATTGTGACATCGTAAATCATACCATTAATGTTAATAATTCAAATCCTATCAAACTCCCGGTCGAATTCCTTTAAAGATGCGAGGGGAGGTCGATAAAATCATCGAAGACATGAGACGTCAGGGAGTAATAGAAGAATCACAAAGTCCATGGGTTTCACCCGCCATTATGGTTAGAAAAAAAGACGCATCGATTAGATTCTGTGTCAATTATAGAAAGTTGAATGCGGTTACGACAAAAGACTCCTACCCAATACCTCAAATTGATGATATTCTCAATTGATTGGATGGTAGCTCATGGTTTTCGACTTTGGACCTCAAAAGAGGATATTGGCAAATAAAAATTCGCCAAGAAGATAAAAAGAAGACGGCATTCTCGATTGGGAATGGTTTGTGGCAGTTCACTGTTATGTCCTTTGGACTCTGTAATGCTCCCGCCACTTTCGAACGATTAATGGAGAGAGTTTTAAAGGAATTGTTATTTAATATTAGCTTGGTGTATTTGGACGATGTGATTATTTTCGGTGAAAGTTTCGAAGATATGCTTAGTCGTTTAAGACAGGTCTTGTTTGAGATTACAATCTCGAACTCGAATTTAGCGTGGAGATGCCGCGCGACCGTGTCGTCGCCGCGCGCGCGGTGC
>JBCEZY010000045.1:1671793-1698318 GCA_039654445.1 Cataglyphis savignyi
GCCTTCTCGACTATCTGATCCTGAGACGATTCCCGTCAAAGAAACCTACCGTAGGAGGCAAACGAGTGGACGAGTTCATGCAAAAGCATTTCCCTTCCGTCATCAAAAAAAAAAAGAGGAAGAGTCCTCGCACAATGATCGCTAGATCATTCGCGTATTCCTGCGCAAGAATGCCTTGTCATTTGCTTGCTGAGTAACCCATCGATTACTAAGCACCATAGAAGTGGAGAGAACACTTCGCCTTGCAGGCACCCTCGATCCACCCAGCCACTGACACTAACAGTGCCAAGCGTCATTACAACTCTCCGACGGAGCATACTCCTGATCCACTGGACCATCCATCCCAACGCCCCGCAGCGCTACTTCCCTGCAAATCACCTCATAAGAGGTGTTGTTAAAGGCATTCTTTATATCCAGAAAGATCTCCACCGCGCCTCCCTCTATGAGATCTCTTTCAATTTGAGAGACCAAAGAGTGAAGCGCCGTTTCGATAAAGAAGTCCATTCTATAAGCATGTTAGTTTCCATGCAGCAGGTGCCACCATAAAACAACATCCCTCAGATAGATCTCAACCAGCTTCTTCAACGTTTTCAAAAGAAATGAGGTTAATCTGATCGGTCTGAAGTCCTGGCAGAGGTGCAGCAGGTCCTGCCAACTTTAGATATGAATGCCATTTTCACCAGCTTCCATGCCTTGGTGTATCCCAAAGCAAAACAAGCTCTCAGAGTCCGCGTGAGCGGCCCACTGATTTGCACGAGCCTCTCTTGTAGTAGCCAGAAAAATTCGATCCGATCTAGCGGACTTAAATGGTTTGAAAGTTTGATGGAGAACGAGGGAATCGCGCGTCGGCGAGCCGATAGGGGACGTCCGGAGGAGCTGTATTCGCCGAAGCGACTCCAGCTTCCCTCTCAGCTTGCGGACCTCTCTGTCGAGGTTCTCGTTTCTGTCGGAGAGGGCCTTCAGCCCCTGTCGGAGGAGAACCAATTCCCCTTCCCCCTCGAGCTTCTGTGCTCTCTCCAGGAGGGTCTCCGCGGCCACCCTGATAAGCACCGCGACTTCCCTCAGCTTCTTCTGCAAGGAACTGGAGATTTTCCGAGCAGGCGGCGATCTTATCGATCGTCGCCGAATCCTCCAGGCTTCTTGCCGCCGTTGACGGTAGGCGTGGCGTCCATCTCTTCGGCACACTGCCGTGTAGGCCTTGAGGCCCTTGCTTAAGGAAGGAGGAGGCGCATTCTTCGATAGGGCTTGGCGAGTTGTCTGCTTCATCTCCTGCTCCTCTCTGCGGGCAGCTTCTCGCTCCCGCTTCTGCCTTAAATCGACATACTCGCCGGTCTCTGGCGGTCGGCCTCGTCCCCTCTTCTTGACCTTGGAGAGGTTCTCGAGGTCATCCTCTTCGAGAGTAGGGGGAACTTCGGCATCTTCTCGTCGGCTCGAGAGTCCCTCGATGAGGCGGAGGCTAAGCTCAGGCTGCTCTTCCGCGTCTCTATAATATTCGAATCCGCGGGGCGGGTACCCCCGGTTTCGATCTTCCTTCGAATATGGCTATGTCCTGGAGGCGGAGACCTAGCGCGCCCGAGTCTTCGAAGAGTTCGGGCCCGGTGGATCCACCCAAGACTACCCTCGCCTCCTTTTTTCTCTCGGCGATAGTCGATTCGCCCGCGGAGCTCGTCGGCGAACTCCGTAGCCCGTCGTTGGATAACGACAAGGGGGGAACCGGGACTGGATCCCCCCACGCCGACTCCTGGAGGTTACATAGTTCTCTGAGACGGTAAGTTTCTTTCCCTTCATTGTGTCCATCATACTGGTATCAAGAAAGTGGTTTGATTTCGGTGTGTCCTTCACCTAGGCCGGTTGGCTTCATCACGTCTGACGAGCCCGGCCAGCCCGTATTAGAGATGCAGACCTGAAAGTTTTGCCTGGTCAGAGTAGATATGTTCCGATAGGATTTATAGATGTAGAGGATTGCGGAAACGTAGAAATTAGTCAATGGCGAAATGAAGAATTTAGTGCACTTCGAGATTTTGCATCAAATGCCTCAAGAAACTCTGCAAATGACGCCAAAACAATTCGAAATATCTACACAAACTATTTTATGAAGGAAGGTCACGTACTTTGACAGTGGAATTAGCTATTTGACTTTCAACAGGAAACGTAATGCAACAGGCAAAAGGTAAATTAATTAAAACACATAATTTAAAAAAATGCAATCAATCAAGTTTTATTTTGTTCTTCTGCTATAACTTGAGAAAGGTTGTAATACAAAAGTTTTTAAACGTAATTTTGCATTTACGTTTAGATGCTGTGAATCCCGCGCTATAAATAAATAAAAAAGATTATCTGAATTTATGGTGTCAAAGTCGATCGAAGTTCGTTTTTCTAATAAGTTTAAAGTTGTCTCATCAACCGCATTTGTTCATGTTTTAGACAATTGCCTTTTTGCTAAAAAAGAATGTTAAATAAATATTAATATTATATTAATATTATATAAATATTAATATTATAATTTTTATCATAAATTTTCGCAATTATGTGATATATATAATTTTTATTATTTTATAGTAAAGTACAATTTGGCATATTAATCAATTATCTTCTTTTTATTAATGCATTGTATAAGTAAAATATTCAAGTAAATCAGTTGTAAAGTAGAAGCACTGCACAAACTGTTTCTTAAAATACTTAATTAAATTCAAATATATAATTTATTTTTGAATAAAAAAATACAATAACTTTACCTCGTTTTGCAGGTTAGGTCCGATTTTGTTAAGAATGACAACCCGCTGTATGAGATACAGCTCTCTGAGAACAAAGCGAGATATTGTCTCGAAGATGTGATGTATTCTAAGGACGAGATGAAATGCTTTTAAAATGAGGAGAAATGCTCAGTTTATGAGATAGAGCTTTTGAAGGACAAGGCGAGATACTATTAGAACGGAATGAGACACTATTAGGACGAGATAGCATATTTAATGAACGCAGTGAAATTCTGTTGGGCTTGTCTGCTTCATATTAGTATTCATTGTAAAAAAATAATGCTTAGAAATGTAATGTCTACTGTAAAAAAAATGTTTAAAAAATAATGAAACTTTAATTAAAGTATTGTACGCGAAAGTTATGTGGACGCGCGAGTGAGCGTGCCTTGGAAAATCAAGCGCGAAGTGAGACGGACACCGGACGGATACACTCGCGAATATCGCAACGCGAGTATAGCAACGCGATTATGTTTTGCACGATGCACACTGTGTATTTGCTAATCACGACAGATTTCGAGTATCACACGATGTGATTGCACGCGACGGATGAACAACGATAAATCGTCTGTCTCGGAGTAACTCCGGTGGTCACACAACGGCACTGAAATATCATTATAACTTCGCGAAACCGAAATTCTATTATCGCTGGGATAACGTGCATGCGTCGATTGTTCTTAGCGGATTTCCCGGAGCCCGGCCGTTGGCTCACTTTTATTAAGTCATCGCCTTCTCAAAGGATCCAGAAGGCTCCCGAAATTTGCTCATTTTCACCGACCGTTTTTATATGACTTGTTTGTCACAATTTCAATTTGGATCCTTCAAAAAGGGCGACGGTGTTTGTTGATGCTGCGTGTTTTCGATCGGTCGCAAAAACGTCGCATCGCGCACGCGGCGACGACGCGGTCGCGCGGCATCTCCATGCTGAATTCAAGGTGGAAAAACAATCTCAGACAAGTATATACTATATAAAGTAAAATTCTTTGTATAATTTATTTTAATATAGACCATGAAGCCATAGTTTGAATGTTTTACAAAAGTCTGGTTTGAAACTATGATACGCATAAAATACTTTCTATATAGACTTATATATACAAATATTTTTTGTTTAATTTACTTTCACATTCATTTTGTGCATTGTTTACATTAGGCACATATTCTTCTCTTTCAAATGTCTCTCTAATGATGGTGGTGATACAATATCAATAGATAAAGGCCTTTCAATATCAAAACTTTGGCAGTTTGTTACAGTTCTAATAATGAAATTATAAAACAAGAATTATTAGTTTAAGCATAGTATTAGTAGAAGCATATTGTGTTTATGAAAATGAGGATATTGAAATTGATAATTAAAATCGTTATTCAAATAATAATAAAAATAACATTATGAATTTTGCTATATTATATAAAATTACAACAGAATTATCATAATTACATTTACATTTAAAAAAAGTAAAACTTACTTGCAAGATTTCGCATCTGATAAAAAACTTAAATTTGCCATTAGTGGCCACGGAGAAAAATGAAGAACTGCTTGCCCATTTTTTGTTACAGATTTCTTTTTTTTATATATCGATTTCGAAGATTTCTTCATCTGTTCTTCACAAATTTATCTGTTTAAAAATATATCATAATTGTATTATTGTGAACATTATAAATAATTTTATATCTAAGAACATATTTATAAATTAGGTCAATTTTAGAAGTAATTTTATTTTATGTTAATAAATACTGGCATTGGTTCGAGAATATAGTTTATGATATGAACAATAATAAAAACTCAAGAAAACTTTATTCTATTTGTATTTTTAATTAATATTTTTTGATATCAGGAAGTTCATAATACATTATCTTTTTTATAGAAACACTAGAAATGTTTTTCAAACAATACATACCAGTCAAATTAAGTTCCTGAGCCACTTTAAACCACAATTTTTTTTAATACGTTGTTTCTATATTGCTTGTTTTTGAAATCATAAATGCGGGCGGATTCTGATATAATGAATTATGAGTTCATTAATATCCTCAAAAATATATTCCATATTTGAATTTTCATCATTAAATTCCATGGTTGATAGCTGATTTATTTCGCATTATGACATAACCTTAAGTCAATTGTAAATTCAGTAATTTCCGCCAAATTCCGAAAATCTCCGACGGTTCTCTATTCTCCAGCCAAATGACGTGCGGTAGTGAAGAAAAATTAAAATATTTTGATCTCAACGCAGTGTAGTGTGACATGCCGTCGCTTGCCGCAGTCCAACTTACGCTTGACTCCTGATTGGCCATCACAACATTTGCCGGAACTCACCGTATATATGTTTTAGCTTGGACTCTACGGTCCAAGGATCAAGGTCAACATCAGATCCTTTCCTGAAGCTCGGAAAATTGGTTTCCAGACGATGAATCAAACATCGTTCGTCGGAAACCATGTCCGGGAGACGTAGGTCGACGTAGGTATAGTCGCCTGCAGGTTTGAGTCCGGATTTCTTGCCAGAATTCTGCAGAGCCTGGAAACCTCCGGAACCTCTTCCATAGACTCACAAACTCCTCCAGCTCTCTCTCTTGGCGGTTACTACAGAATCCCTAGGTCTTCTGGATCCTCCGACAGAGGTTCCAGTCGAGCGGACGACCCATGTTCCTGGCTCTATTCCAAGCACATCGAGCCCTCTCCCTCAGCTTTGCACTCCCGATCCCTACCAAGAGACTCTTTTGTTAGAACGAACCGCTGGATAGTTCTTCTCGAAACTGCCCATTAAAGCTCTTTGTAGATCATCCACGCAGAGTTCCATCCCGACGCTGGTCCTCTTAGGGAAGTCACACAGACCAGTGGAGAGATCCTCTCGGAATGAGTCCCAATCTGTCCTTCTCGGATTTCTTCTATAGATTGCCTCAGGCCTCACATTGGCGAGCCTGAAGACAATCTGCCTGTGGTCGGAAAAAGAGGGCTGCGGAGAGATGAAACTTGCTACTCGACAATCTCCGAAACCAGATTCCTAGAACATAAAGTGAGGTCAAGTACCTCACGCCTAACTACATTCTGAAATGTTGGCTTGTTGCCTCTGTTCAAGATTTCCAGTTCAGTGGCCATCAGGTACTCCAGAAGCCTCCTGCCCCGATCATTGATATTGGTGCTACGCCAAACCGTATGGTGCGCATTAACATCGTACCCTATAATCAGCGGCAGCCTTTTAACGTGACAGTACTCCACCGCTTGACCATGAGTCCTGACGGAATTAAGCCGCCCTCATGCAAAGCTCACCATTTCCTTCCTGGTCTCACCTGTGTTGGATCTGCGAAGATCCATCATGATCGCCGCAACATCACAGAATTCCGACATGAGTTGAACTTCCAATCCCTTGACCGCAATTGCGGCCTTGGAATTGGGCTCTGTGGGAGACTTGAAGAGTCTCAATGCCTCGCAATGCCCCTAATGCCCCTGAAGACCCAGGGTTCCTGCATTAAAATAGTAATGTCCCGCGTCCTCAGCTTGAGACTACACTGGATTTGATGTCGAGAATGAGATTCTTTTCCTGCGGGGAAGCCCCTACATTTTCGGTAAAAATCTGCCAGCTGGAGGTGGCGATGCCTGGATTCTGTCTCTCCAACAACCCCAAGACCGCGGCCGCAATCACCGGAGGACCCGAAACTCAGATATTTGTTCTGTGCTGCCTTTGAAGTGCGACCAAGCCTACCCTAAGATTGCGGCCCTCCCAGGAAAAGATGTGTCCAATTCACTTAAAGAGCCAATTGAATGCTATCTCATCCGCCCCCTGATAACAACGGCACCGTTGCGCAGCCAGTCCGCAATCTCTGTGAAGCGAGAAAGAGAGCCCTCCTGGATCCTCACCAGCACAGCGACCACCGCTCCCTGCAGCAAAGTCAACTGCTCCGGAGTCACCGTTTATTCAGAATAGCCCTTCCTGACAATTGCCCTCGCCAGGGGATCGGCAGCACAGAAACGTAGATCCCAGTTGTCTTAGCCTTAGATCTCTTGATAACTCTCTGCACAAAGGAGGATATTTCCAGAGCTCGTCCGACCTCTTTTGCCCCTTCTCCATCCCCTTAGGTGTCGCTCCGAAAGCGGAGGAAGAGGGATCTGCCCTGCTAAAGCTAGTTCTCTGTTCCTCTTGACCCTTTTATTCTCGGCTCCACAGCGGTTCATTTTGCGAGAACGACTCTGCTTCACCGACAGCGGCCTCATTTCCTGAAAAGCCCGTTCGGGAGGCGAGGCCGCTAGCCTTGAGGGTGGGAACCCTTGCGAGCCGACATTCTTAATCTCTTAAAGACCATCATTAATTATTAAGTTATTAAAATCATCGTTGATCCCACGAGAAGCTAGGGAACGGAAGTCCGCCCAGCCAGAGCCTCGCATGCCCGGGTAAGCCTAGATACTGGGGTTTCGCCCGGTGCTTTAGAGGCATCATTCACAAAACTGCACCACCAGTGCCACGCAGTTCCCGCCACAAGGGGCTTCCCTTGCACCTCCCCGAATGTGTATGTGTGCGTGCGCGCTCGTGCTTCCTGTTCATGCATGTACTTTGATATAGCGTCTGTGTCCGATCAGGCCTGTGTCCGATCGGATTTGTGTCCGATCGAGCCCGTGTCTGATCGAGCCGGTGTCCGATCGGGCCTATGTCCGATCGAGCCGGTGTCCGATCGGATCTGTGTCCGATCGGGAAATTTTGTCGTATCCGATCCATAATGTGCGCAAACAGAACGATCCCCTCTCGGTTAAGTTTAAATTTGTAGAACCATGGTTTAAGGGTAATCATTTCAAAGGAACTAAAGTATTTGACTCCTTTGCGGTTGCCTTGGTTCTTGAGGAATTTTATTATGACATAGTATTTCTTCCGAGAAATAGAGTAGAAGTCAGAGTGAGAGAGTAACTTTGGAGACATCTGGCCTTTGGAAATAACTTTTTTTGCTAAGTAGTCTGCAGTTTCATTTCCGAGAATGCTTGAATGTGCCGGGATCTACACTACTGGAGTTTTCAAATCCCGCAGTTTTAATCTCGTAAAGTTTTTGTTTGACGGCAAAGATGATGTGACTGAGTGAGTGAGCCAGATTAATAGAAAGAAGAGCTTCAGTAACACTTTTGGAGTCAATAAAGATTAGGGATTTGGAGATTGTGCTGGTTAGGATGTATTTTAGAATATGAAGTATGGCTAGAGCTTCTGCTGTAAATATAGAAGAAAAGGGATGGGAGGAAAAAGAAATTGGAGGTGTGAGGAAGGCAAGTAAATAGAGAAGCCTACATAACTATCAAGAGTTTTTTCATCGAGCCGATTTTTTGAAGCGTCAGTAAAGAATGATATGCGGAAAGAAATAAGTTGATTGTAGATGTCGAGGAAAATAATTTGAGGAATAGGAGCATTTTAATTATTTCTACATCCCAAGGAACAATAAAAATGATTGAAGAAAGGAAGGTGAGGACGTTGTAGTCAATGGAATAGACGAGTGGGTAATCAAATTTAGTTATATAAGATTTCTTTTAAAGCAAATTGCAAAAGGATTTGAACAAAAGGAATTTTTGAGAGGAATTAATTTTGTGAGTTCTCCGTGAATACCAAAGAAAAAAAAAATTTATCTAAGAGAGGATGAGAGTCAAGAGAGTCAAGAGAAAAGATTTTAAGGATTTTGGACGAAAGAAAGATGAATCTGAATCTTAAGACCTCCTCTGCTTCAGCCAGAACATTTGTGAAGATAGTTCTTCTGAGACCTGAACAAAGACGAATGGCGCGGTATTGAATTTTTTTTAGAATGTCCATAAAGGTATAATTGTTAAAAAGAAAAAATAGGCAGCCATATTCAATGAAATTTCTAATAAAAGATTTATAGATGTTGGGGAACAGGGAGCTCCTCCCCACCATGTCCCTCTCAAAACGCTAAGAATATTAATTAGTAGAGAGAGCGCAGATATGATCTTTTCCGGAGAGTCTGAAGTTGAGATGAATTCTAAGGAATTTGCATGAGGGAGAGGATTGGATAATAGAAGAGCCTAATTTGATGGAAGATTGGGATGAAGGGTGAATGTGTTTTTTTGGTAAAGATAATCAGAGATTTTGAAGGAGAGATTGTGAGACTTTTGCGAGAAAGAAATTTAAAAGCTTAGATAGCCGATTTTTTCAGTGTAAATAAGATCCTTTCTCTCTTCTTCTTTCACTTGTATTAAGCCTTTGGTTTCTTTATACTAATTCATGTTGCCCTTTCTTGTGATATGGATGTCCAACACTTTTTCCACCGTTCAGTGGTCTACCGGATAGTCTGCGACTTTCTGGCCATCCCGTGCTTTTTGCCTTGATTTTGAATGTTTCTGTTCGGGTTTCTGCCGCGTATGTCATTATTGGTCGGACACAGGATTTGTATCCGTATTTTCGCCGCATTGTCCATGAACTTATTGTTCCATATCACATCACTCAGGCAGCCAGCTATTCTTGCTGTTTTGTTGGTTTCTCATCTCCTCTATTCTGTCTTGTCTTGATATGAGCTCTACCCCCAGATATCTGAAGGATCTGACTTGCTCGATCACCTGATCATTCACGGCTAATTTGCAGCAAACGGGTTCCTTTGTCGCGACTAGGGCTTTTGTCTTCGGTATGGAAATCTCCATATTGAACCGTGCTGCTAAGATGTAGAAACTATGCAGCATTCTTTGCAAGTCGTTCTCTTCCTCCGCTATAATTACGGCATCATCCGAGTAGCAGATTCATTCTATTGTTTCCTTATACAATCCGTATCCTCGGCCTATTGTCTTTACGTCTGCTATTATCCTATCCATGATAATGCTGAGGAGAAGTTGACTGAGTGAGTATCCCTGTCTGATTCCTGTTGAGTTTGGCACTTCTTCGTTCAGGTTGTCATTGGCTAGTATGTATGTGGTAGTATTTGTATTTAGTTCTTCCATTATGTAAACTACGTCTTCTGGAATATTCTTCTCTTTGAGTGCTCCTATCACATCTCTCAGCTTTATTTTATCGTAGACTTTGGTTAGATCGATGAAACACATGTACACTGGTTTATTAAATTCCGTTGCTTTTTCTACCAGTTGTCTCACCATAAATATGGCATCAGTAGTGGATCTATTTTTCCTGAACCCTTGTTGCTCTTCTCATCATTGATTCTGATGTGAGATCCAGAAGAATTGATTCGATGGTTCGGATAAATAGCTTCATGACATTGTTCAGTAGCATGCTTCCTCTATAGTTTTCTGGAGTCTTCCTCTTTTTGAACATCCGGATGGATTATACTTTTTTACCATTCCCTGGGGATAGTTCCGTCGAGTATCTTTTGGAAAAAAATGGTGAATTGTCTGACTAAATCCTGTCCACCGTACTTGAATAGTCATTCGCTATGTCATCTAGCCTTGTGATTTTCTATTTTTTGGCTTTTGGGTATTTTTCTTCACTAATCGTGAGTCTATTTCAGTTGATTCTCCATGCCGCCGCGGGGCTCATTCTGCTATAGCTTGAATTTCCTGGTATAGGTTTCAGAAGTGTCGTTCCCAGTCTTTCTTGCTGATCGCTTGTGATTGTGTGTATTTATTTATCTCCTGTTTCTGTCGTCTCAGCATCTCCCATATCCTTTTTTGGATTCCGTATAGGTCTCTCTCCATCTCTCATGTGAAGTTGGCCCAGTATTCTGTTTTTAGTTCTCTTACTCTGGCATTTACTCCGTTTCTGACTCTTCTGTACTCATCATATTTCTGTGTTGTTTTGTTGTTAATATATTGTAGTATAAATATGTAATATAAGTATAATATGTATAATATGTAATATGTACATGTAATATAAATATGCTTTCCTTTTTTTCTTTTGCTTTCCTTTATTTCAATTTTGAACCATGGCGTTCTGTTCCGTGCCTGCTTGTTTACCTTTTTCTTAACTAGTCCTTTCTATCTTGTTAGAACTAACGAAAATTGCTACATGTCTGCGAGCTGAGCGAGATCACATTCTTCCCCAATGTGTTTATGAAATTTGGCAACGTAAATGTTAAAAAGGAAGACTAAGTATAAAGCCTTGAGGTACTCCTTTATAAGAGTAGTATTCATCTAAGCTCTCCGTTAATGACAAACTGTAATTTTCGAAAGTGGATGAGATTGTAGATAAACTGACATAAACGAGGGTAAGTCCAGCTCCTCAAGATTGGAAATAAAAATAACAAATAACATCATCAAAATCATTTGATAGATCTAGAAATAGACAAGCTGTGGCCGTGCCACGAGTGAAACTTGTGTGGATTTCGATAGATTATAGTAAGGATAGATAGACTATCCATACAAGAATAATATTTGCAAAATCCAAATTGAAAAGAAAGAAGTTTCTCGTAGCGCTCTAATCACCAATCCAGTCTGAGGAGAAACTTTTCTAAGACCTTTAGAAAATAAAATGTAAGGGTGAGGGAGCGAAATTTTTCGGGAGTGAATTTAGGAATGAGATAAATTAATGAGTATTGCCAGGATTCAGGAAAAGCACCAGTAGAGAAGAGCTCGTTTAGGATAAGAGGATAGTAATCATAAGGAAGATATGATTGGATAGCATATTATAATCTATTTGGTGTAGGCCGGGAGAAAATTTTTTCTTTTTAAGGGAAAAGATAACATCAAAGAGTTTTTCTAAATAAAAAAGACTGTCAAATATGCGACATGAATATTCACGATACGAATCAAAATGAAGAGGGGGGGGGGGAGTTTCTGAAGATATGAGAAAGGAGAGATGATATTAATTTTCAATAGTGGGAGGGATGCTATAGTTACACATGGAGGAAAAATTAATAATTTAAAGTATCTATTTTTAAAATGCTTAATAATTTTCCATAATGCGGAGATACTTGTGAAAGAAGGAGAACCTTCCAATAAGATTTTCATTCCCTTGCGTTTGAACTGATGAAGAGTTCGCCTGGTAGCGGCTTCTTGTTTTTTTTAAGACGAGATAGTTAGACGGAGAAATTGAGCTTATGAAATCAAGGTTTGAAGGTGATTTCTTTGAATATATTAATGGAATTGGATCATTTATGCCTGCTTTGAATTTTGAGCATTTTGCTAGAGTTTCCTATAAATTTCTTTCCAGGGATGGAATAAAAGTCGGATGAAATAAGAGTGAGGAATTTACTTCATAGAAAACTGACTTATAAAGATAGTTCTTTTCGCTAGGTAATCAGCTGTTTCGTTGCCGAGAATATCTATGTGTGCCGGGATCCAGACGATGTTATTCTCATATTCAGCCAATTTTATCTCTTTAAGCTTTTGTTTGATAGCGTAGATGACATATTTATATGAGTGAGCCAAGTTAATTGAGAGAAGAGTTTCGGTAACGTTTTTGAAGTGATAAAAATGCCGAATTTGAAGATGAAATTGGATAGAATGTATTCTAAAGTAAAGTATAATATGTAAGTAATATAATAAGTAAAGTATATAATGTAAAGAATAGTAAGTGAAGATAAAGCAGAAAGAGTGAATTTTAAATAGAAGTTGCAAGTAAGGAGAGGGAGAGTATATGGCGAAGCCTACATAATTATCCGAGTCCCCCGTTTTTGGAGACGTCTGTGAAGAAAGATTTGGAAGAAATTAGATGCTTATAGGTATGAAAAAAACGATCTGGAGGATGAGTGTTTTTGATTATTATTATTATTATTAAAATTTTATTGAATCCCCTTGGGGTTACAATCTCTTACATACGCTTACATCTATTTTAACACTATCTTACAACTAATATATTCTAAGTTATTCTACTTAATCTCTAACTACCTCGACTACCTATATACACACACACACGCTAATTGCCCTATCCTAGTTTGTGACCTCCGCTTCCGTTCATACGATGTTTCAAGACCTTACACATATCTCCTTCATACATTAATCCTCACTCTCTCGCCCACTCTCTCTCTCTCTCTCTCTCCCCCTCTTTCTCTCCCTCTCTCCCTCTCTTTCTCTCTCCCCCTCCCCCTCTCTCTATCTTCTCCTCTCTATCCCTCTCCCCCAACTCTCGTCCTCTACCTAATTCTCAATCCCATCTCTCTCTATCATTCTCTTCCTCACTTCTCAATTTCTCTAATTCCCTCAACCACCCCTCTCTCACCTTTTTCCCCCAGCACCTCTCCCAACATCTCCTGCCATCCCTTCTCCACCCCCCCCCCAGTTTACACACCTTTCTCATACGTGCTCCCATGTTTCCTCCTCCCTCCCACCTTATCTACATTTTTTACTCTCTTCCTCCTTCCAGTACCAGTTGCCTCTCATTCCATTTCCCAACCTGAACCTCGCTATCCTTTGCCATCTACTTTCCCCCCAATCTCTTTTCAGGTACTCTGGTATCCCACTCCCCTTGATTTTTTCATAGATCCTGTTATATCTCGACCCTTCTATTCTTTCCCAACGTTCCTTCTCATCCATCTCCATATTCTTTTTCACGAAATAGCCGAAGTCTAGCGCTCTTTCCGACCTTTTCGCCTCTATCTCCATCATGCTTCTATCTTCAAAGAACTTATATCTTTCTTCTTCTCACTTCGATAGATCTTTCTTCCTCTTACTCCTCTCCCTCAACTCCTCCCAGCACCTCCTTGCTATTCCACTCCCCCTACCCTCCTCCAACCTTTTCTCGAAACCCCGCAGCCCTTCCTCTTAACTTCTCTCTCTGTAATTCCTCTCTTACCATATAGCCGAGTGTTTTTGATTTTTTTTACTTCAAAAGAGGTAATGATAATTGAGGGAAGAAAAATGAGAGCATCGTAGTTAATGGAAAAAACGGCAGAGTAATCGAATTATGTAGGATTTGTAGCGCAGGAAGATGCTGAAAGATCTAAATAAAAAAAATTTCTCTGAGGGGTTGATTTTCGAGGTTCTGCGGGAGTACCACAGAAAAGCGAATAGTTTGTCTATAAGCGGATGAGAATCAAGGGCGAAAATCTTAAGGATGTATTTTGAGGTAAGAAGTACAAATCGAGATCTTAAAGTGTCCTCACCTGCACCGGTTTCGGCAAGAATAATATTTGTAGAAGTAGTCCTTCTGAAACCTGAGACATGCACAGAATACGAAATTGGATTTTTTTGAGGTGATACATGAATGAATAGTTGTTGAAAAGCAACCACATTTCATAAAACCTCTTATTAAAGCTCTGTAAATATTCAACACATATTCAGCGAGGAGAACGCTCCTCCCCAAGTACCTCTTTGAGAATATTGAGGAGCTTAGAACATCAAGCCAAGAGAACTTGGATGCGATTATTGCCAGAGAGACGAAAATTAACGTGGATGCCCAAAAACTTACAAGTATCAGTTGAGGCGTTGATGACAGAGGCAATGACAGAGTTATTTAGATTAATGAAGTAAGCTAATGGATTAATGCGTTTTTTGATAAAAATGATTAAGGAGGATTTTAAGGACAAGACCATGAGGCTTTTGGAAGAAAGGTATTTGGAGACCTTATTAGCCGAGACTTCTAGCTCTTAGAGTGCTTTCTCAATTTTGTTGGAACAAAAATAGCAATATTATGGCAGTCCGCGAATTGAACTAATTTGCAATCTTCTCCAATGTGTCTGTTAATTTTGGAGATATATATGTTGAAAAAGATGGGGCTAAGAATGGAGTCTTGTTGGATGCCCTTATATGTGAAGTATTCGTCGGTTCCCTACCAAATTGAAGTTTGCGAACGTGAATAAGCCTGTAGATGAAACGGCATAGATGAGGAGGGAGGCCTAACTTTTTTAGGTCAGAAATGATGAATATAGAGGGAATGACATCATCGAAAGCATTGGAGAGATCTAGAAATAAGCATGCTGTGGCCGTGCTCCGGGTAAAGATAGTGTGAATTTTTGTTGTGAGATCTTTATCTTGGCAGGAACGATATTTCCGGAAACCAAATTGTGGAGGAAACTTTTTGTAACGTTCTATCCACCAGTAGAGTCTGAGAAGAATGAGTTTTTCAAGGATTTTGAGACAACAGGAAGTGAAAGAGATGGGACGGAATTTCCTCGGAGTAGCTTTGGGAATAAGATAAACTAAGGAATAATTTCAAGTCTCAGGAAATTTTCCGGAAAAGAAGAGGTCGTTTAAAATTGATAAAAAAATTGGATAGTATTTCTCCGAAAGATTGGAGAGAATTGTGTAATCAATCTGATCCCTACCGGGAGAAGACTTTTTGTTTTTAAATATATAGATGACGTGTAGAAGTTCATCTAGCCGAAAGAGGTTGTCAAAGATATAACAAGAGTAAAGGCGGCCGGAGTTGAAATAAGAGGATGGAAGATTGTGAAGACACGAAAGAGGAGATAGAATTAATTAAGTTTTGAATTTCAGATGGGATGCCAAAATTGGAAAGAGAGTAAATTTCTTAGGAAAATTAAGGAATCTGTTCTTGAAACTTTTCACGATGTGCCATGCTGAGATATTAGTAGAAAAGGTTATTGATTCACAGTCGCATTTAAAGATCTCCATCCTTTACGCTTGGCTTGATTAAGAGTTTTTTTTGGTAAGAGCCTCTTGTTTTTTCATGTTAAGGTAAGTAAACCTGGAGGGATTACTGCGAAAAGCGCGTAGTGTTTGCTTTCTGAGATCAATTGCTTCAATGCAACTTTCGTTCCATCAGGGAGCAGATGGATAAGATAGGACTCCGTTATGCTTGTTTTTTGTTCGCGTATTGTTGCAAAAATTAATCAGCCTTATGTTCAGGAAGAAGAGAAATCACAGTAATTTTCGAATTCGAGGCGCGAAGAGAGAGAGAGAGAGAGAGAGAGAGAGAGGTGTGAGAAAGTAGCGAAAAAAAGTTTTCGATTGATTTTAGAGGTGTGAAGTCTGTGTGAATAGAAGTAACGAGATTTAATAGGGTGATTAATCGAAATTAGAGGGGATATGGTCACTGTCTAGGGAATCGTTGAAAGGATTTCAAGAATAGTAAAGAACTAGATTGGAGAAGACAAAGGTTAAGTCAATGACGAAGGAAGAGCGGAAAAAGAAGGAAATAAAAGTAGGGGTGCCATCATTGATAGAAAAAAAGGAGAAGTTCTGAGAGGAATTAAATAGAAAGTTGCCCGCAGAATCAGAGCAATTACAGTCCCAGGAAATGTGATGTGCATTGAAGCGCCTGGGAATCATTACAAATCATCATTGAGAAGAGCGATAGAGGAAATTAAAAAAGCCTTTCCAAAGGAGAGTATCTGAGCGAATAGGATATCTGTAAATAGAAATAATAAAAATGTCATTAGGTGAATAGGAAATTTTAATTCCCCCTGCTTTGAGAACCCCGTCTGAAGAGAAGATGGAGCCAAACTTGGTGAAAGGAATGGAGTTCTTGATAGCCAACAGGACGCCTCCAGAGTTAGAGGGTCCATAGTATGTTGTAATTTTTTAAAGAAAAGGATTTGTCCGACAAAAGCCGAGTTTCAGATAAAGCAAGGATGTCGTGCTGATTTCCGATTTGAGAAAAAATATCCCTTTTGTTAAGAATGACAGTTCTATTAGAATAGGGAAAAGTCATTGTGGATATGACCGCTAGTCATTTGCAGAGAAGGAAGAGAGATCGATAATCGAATTAGCAGAGAAGGCATGAAGAAATTGAATAACTGCAGGGATAGCATCGGACCAATTAATGGAAGAAAATAGGAGACAGCTATGAGAATAGAGGAGTGATAAGAAGGAAAGCGTCATGTGAAGTTAGAGGACAATTTGGAGTTAGCGGCGGAGTTGAGAGAAGGAGCCGAAATAAGAGAGGAAGAAGTAGAGAAACAGACATTTGAACGAGGCGGTTTTTAAGAGCGAGAAGAACTGGAGAGTCATTTGAGCTGTTCAAGCTGGGGAAGAGAAACGGATTTGTTTCGAGTTATGCGTTAAATTAGAACGGGCAATAGGCTGAGATTTAAGACTACAAGAAAAGTTAATAAAAGCATTAGCATAAGAAATAGAGGAAGAAGTAAAAGTAGAGATCAAAGGATGCGAGTGAGGGCTATAATGAGGGGGGGTGAGTTTTGAGATGGAGTGTAAACTAGATACTAAATCTAGTACCTAATAGTATTAAATTTTCAGAGGAGGAGGAGTAAGGCGGAGGGAATTTGTTATCTTTAAAGCTCTCTTTCGCGTCTAACAAAGAAATGTTTCTATAAGCTGTATTTCCTGATCTCCTTCTGTGTAGCGAGTTCCGAACAGAGAGGGGAGTCTGCTCTGTGTTCTCCTTGATAGTTCACACACTTAGGAAGGTATTGAGCACGTTGACATTTATCCTTGGAATAGACGTGTCCTTTATCACCTCAGTGTGCGCAACGTGGCTGACTTTTGCAGTTGTTTTGAATATGTCCAAATCTAAAACATTAGTTGCTTTCGATTTACATCAAAACTCAGATAAATCTCACTTATGACGTCA
Organism: Cataglyphis savignyi; assembly: GCA_039654445.1. NCBI lineage: Eukaryota > Metazoa > Arthropoda > Insecta > Hymenoptera > Formicidae > Cataglyphis > Cataglyphis savignyi. The sequence continues at coordinate 1,688,892 of JBCEZY010000045.1, forward strand.
TAATTCAACATAATAATTGAATGCATGTTCCTTTTAACACTGAGAAAATGAGATTCAACTGAGTTTCTGCACACGATCGAGACCGTGTGCTTTAGTGAATCTAATAGACTCACATAAAAGTAAGATTATGAGCCTGCATTGTTATATCGTTATGTTTTATTCAGCTTTGTCAAATAATAAGCAGGTAAGTACAAAATCTATAAAATACATAATTAAATAATTTATTTATTAGTATTTATTATTTATTAGTCACTTGAGTGAAAATTGGAAGCAATTGTCAAAGTTATAAATAATTATTGATATAATAAATAATCTTTTGTAAAAAATTTATTTTAGTTATGTCATATCTTTTACTATAAGTAACAAATGGATGGGTTACTAATAATAATAGTGATTTTTATGTGGAAGACAGCGGTAAATATTGTAAAATAAATAAACCATGTACAATATATTTTGTTAATATATTATTTTGTTAATATATTTTAGAGCAAAAATGCAGAATATGGGTTCCAAATAATTTAATAGAATTACATGAAAATAATCAATCGTATTTTAAAAATCAAGGAAATAACTTTAAAAAAAATTATACAAATTGTTGATATAAGCCATGAATTTCAAGAAACAAACGATATTGAAAATTTATTTCAGTCTGAAGAAAGTAGTGTGATTGAAAATTTAGACACTACAAAAGAAAAAAGAAATATCTGGTCTGTAAATGAAACTCGAACTTTAATAAAGCTGTAGAAGCACGTTATGATGATATGCAATACGTACATAAAAGAAAACAATTTTGGTCAATTATTAGTGAAGAACTTAATAGTCAAAATATTGAAGTAAGCAAAATTACTTATATTAATATAATAATAAAAAATAATGAAACTTTGTTTTATTGTTGCTTTTTCAAACAATTGCTTTGTATCTAAATTATATTTGTCATATTGATTATAATAACCCTAAAATATTTTTTTTAATTTTTAGGTTTCCGAATTGGCATGCAAAAAAAAGTGCAAAATTTAATGAGTACTGGTAAAAATACAAAGGATGTAAAATTTAGAACGAGAAGAGGTCTTATAAAATTCACTTTTTACGATAGATTAGATATTGGGTGATTCGCCATCGAATGCAAGCCCATATTCGATAGATGACGAATTACAATCGCAAGATACTCAAATCGAATCAACATCGGATTTCGATTCTGTCACCAACTCAGCAAGACTTTCTTTTTCCGTGATTCATCTTGAAAAAAAGATCCATCAATGGAATTAGTAAAAGTAATAAAGAAATTTTTTGAAGAAAAAATTTCTCAAAGAAAAAGAAATCAGCAGAAAATTTTATGTTGAAGAAAACTTTAAATACAAAAAAGAAAAGCTAGAACTATATAAAGAAAAACTGGAGATTGAAAAGAAAAAAATAAAGGCATTCGAAGACTTACAGAATATTTTAAAAGAAAAGAATACTAATGATTAGAATACTAATGATATTATAAAACTTCAATCGAAGGAATTCAGACAAATTTTCACAAGTTTTGATCCTAGTTTGTATTAGAAATCTTTATTAACAACAACAAAATTTTTAGTCTTTGCACACGCAGAATGCTATTATATACTTGATATTTAAAGAACATTTAAAGTGAAAGTTTAAATTATGAAATTAAAAAATTTTAAGTTTAACATTATTTAGAATGTTTATTTTTTTTATTTATTAATTTTTAAAAATGTTAAATTATTTTAACATTTAAAGAATTATCTTGATAAAAGATAATGAAAAAATTTTAAGTTAGAATTTATTCACAATGTTTATTTTTTTATTAATTTAAAAAGAATGTTATTTTTCCGAAAAGAAAAATTAAAGAAGATTTATGTTTGTTTCTTATTAACAAAATCGTTATATTAATAAATAAGAAAGACTGAATAAATTTAGTTAAAATTAAGTTAAAATACAATTTTTATTCATTGTCTATTTTTCGTAAATATACATATCTAAATAAACATTTTCGCAAAAATTTCGTGTCTTCTGGAATAGTTTTCATTTATACCACTAACTCCTGTTATATCTATCATATTTTCATTATCCTAATCATAAATATCATCAACATTTAATTCGTCCTTATTATCTGCACAAATATTATGAAGCACAGCAGTAGCTACTATGCATTTTACTGCAAATTTTAAATTATCATTTTCAAAATATTTTGATCTTCTGAATTTCGTTTTCAGAAGCCCAAAAGCGTTTTCAATTACATTCTAGTTGCTGAATGGCGATAATTGAAAATTTTTTGATTTCGAGTTAAGCTGTCATTGTCTTTAAATGGACAGATCAGTCAATTCAAACAGGGATATGCTGAGTCTCCTAATAAGAAATTTTGACCCAAGAATCCATCTATTCCAACCTTTTCTGTACAGAGATGACTTTTTTAGAAGACAACTGTCATGAATGGATCCTGGTTTCAAGTTCACAGAAAAAACTAATAAATTTTTTATTACAATCGCAAACTCCTTGTATAAAAAGATTATAATCTCCTTTTCTATTATAATACACATAATGGTGTTTGGAGACTGACTTTTTAATTTTTACATGGCTTCCATTTATAGCTTCAACTACCCCATTAATTCGATGCAATTTATAAAATTCAGATTGTACTTTATGTGATTGTTGACCAGTGGGCCATTCAATATACTGTTCACTTTTTTACTAGAAATATTATTATTTTCGTGAAGATACGATGATAGGAGCTTGTGGTAACATTGAACCTGACGAAGCATTGTCGAAATGTTTCTGTATTAGAAAGATACCAATCATTAAAACTGCTTTTCGTACACATATTTTTTGCCTTCCAAATTTATGTTGAGATAAAACATGTTCAATTTCAATCTGATCTGAAATTTATGCAAACATTATAATATTTAAACATTGTAATTCAGTTCAGTTTATTTATCATACTTACTTATTATTAGATCTTTCTTCTGGGAGGATTAGATAAGTGGAAGCAGTCCGAGAATGACGATTCAGAATAGGAAAAAATTTTAGATTCATTTAAATCTGAACTAGTCCAATCTGATTCCGAATTGTCTTCTAAAGTCTAAAATGTATTATTGTGTATAATTTTAATGTATTTAATTATAAATGATACACAATTAGCAGATATCAACTTACCTTCATAATAATATTTGAAACAGTAAAAGAAATCATATTTTTAGCGTCTTTAGTTAAAAACTAAAACTCACGATACAATTTACAATACAATGATTTAAGGTTATTGAGAAGATTTTCTTACTTGCGCGTTCCTTTTACATTGATCAATTGACATCTTATCTGAGTATTATATTGTGAGTATTTACTGAGTAAAATATTCACATAATTGAGTGATTCAGTATCACTTGAGTGCAAAGCTAGAAAGTAGCTATTCATTGCATCCTGAAATCCTTGCTATATATGGAGACAGGATACCTGACATGAAACATGAAGACATGATTTGGATCTTTTGTTCCTCAAAGATGAGCGAGACAGAAAGAGAAGGTACATAAGTGGTGGATGAGGATGAATCTTCTTGAGAATTCATGTGAGAGACTCTTGTGATTCTCCGATTCATTCTAAAGACAGCGACAACTTTGATACGGCTTGTGATATTGTTTACAATTATATGCTCAATGAGATCCTATGGAACGTCTCTGATAATGCCTTTCCTAGAGATGCGGAAGGGAGGAATGAATAATGCTTCTAGATTTTTAAGAGTGAGTTTCTTGTCTTCTACTAGGGCGTTGGCAGCCTATCTAGATTTGAAAAATATCGAGACTTTTGAATATTCTATTTTCATAATTTCCATGATCTCTTTTACGTTAAGCTTGCATGCTCTTCCTACATAAGTGAGATGTAGCGAAGACTTTGAGTTAGAGAGGCATTGAATGTGAACGTCAAAGGGTTCAGCATTATTAGCCGAATATCCATTGTCACGGATGCTGTTTGAAAGAAAGATAGAAGATCCAGAGGTTGGATCATGAAGTGAGTTAATGCTGCTTTCAGTATTTGAAGGTTCTTGATGGAAGAGGATGGCAATTCTTTCTCACTAGATCGTTTAGCAAATGCTTTAGCGCGTGAATCAGGCGTAGTACTGGCTTCGGAGTATGCCTCAAGATTGGCAGCCATGGGAGTCGTCTGCGTCCATAATCATTCTTGTGAATAGAATGAGAGCTTACTTACAAAAAGTGGTGAATTTCCACTTAATCGTCAAAACCCTTCTTCCAAGGAAAGGGAAAGAAGATAGGAAAGATCTACGGGAAAGGGCTAGAAAGAAGAGAAATGCGATTTATCTGTTGAGAGAACAAAGGAGGCACAATGGCCGAAGCCTCGAACAAAGGCATAGTAGCGACTGATGTTGGGTTGATCGGTTCAATCGTTGAAGGGCTACCAATATTTCAATGTTCCAAAGGAAGCATACGATTAAGGGCTATATTTTAACATTATCTATATTTTAACACTTAATGCGCGAAGCAGCGCAGAAATGGACTGATTTAATAATAATTTGCTAGGAGGCACTCGAAAAAACGTCTGACTATAAATGGCACCAAGATGGCGGTCAATATATCAGTTTTCTGATTTCTTCTTTGTTAAGCTAAAAGTCAGAGCACAGACTTTTGCATAAGCGCATAACCATAAGAATAAAGAAATTGATTGGTTCAAATTGATTCAAATTGACCAATCAATTTCCTTATGATTATGGTTATGCAAAAGTCGGGCCCTAATAATGAATATGTAATGAATATGTAAAGAATATGAAAAGAATATGTAAAAATGATTGATTGATTTCGTAGAAATGGATATTTATTAATTTTAATTTTTAATTTAATTTTCAATATATATTCTGACATAGACTTAAATTTGAAGCTCCGAAGTTTTGTCACCGCGTGAAGTTTCCAAGATAAATAAAAAAAGAAAATTTGGGAATTCCCATTACACACACACAACACACACACGCACTCATCGTGTATAGCAAACAGTTGATCGAGCGCTGTAACGGGGTGATTTAGAACAATCGTTCGTCTTTAAAGGATTATATTCTTGAATGTTTTCTAAGGTAATTTTTTCTTTATGAAAATTTTGTCTAAAACTTAGTTTTTAAATTATAAAGAAAATAATAAACAAATTACGGGACGGGTACGCTGAAGTGCATCAGCTGTAATGAGCGCCTCGCATAAGCGCCTGCATTAGACGGTTGCGCTGTCCCTACTTATCATATGTATCAGCCGCATGCCTGGTAGTGTGCGTGAGCGCTCAGCTGTTTACAGCGGCTAACTTACGTGCATCTGGCTAAAGATCGGCGATGATTAGAGATTTTACTCAATAATAACTTTATTAAGCGTTATACAAAAAATATCAAGACTATTCGACTCAGTTTGACTCAATGTAGCTACACTTTTCGTCTGGTCAGTTACATGTCGGAGGATCGCCGTTTGCGCACATTATGGATCGGACACGACAAAATTTCCCGATTAGACACAGGTCCGATCGGACACAGACTCAACCGGCCCGATTGGATACAGATTCGATTGGACACAGGTCCAATCGGACACGTTATACCAAAGTATATGCATAGACAAGAAGCACAAGCGCGCGCGCACATACACACACACACACACAAGAGGGTGCAAGGGAGGCCTTTGGCCCCCCTCCCGCATCCACTCCACCGATAGGCAGGGTGGACGACTCGCTTTACAACTTACAAAGTACATACTACAATGTCCGATCGGGCCTGAGTCCGATCGGGCCTGTGTTCAATTGCAATTATATGTGTCCGATCGAGTCGGTGTCCAATCGGGTCTGTGTCCGATCAGGAAATTTTATCATGTCCGATCGATAATGTGCGCAATCGAGACTCATTCACCGAGAAAGCATCATCACCATTTGTAGACTCAAAAGAGACTTCCGCCGAAGTGATAGCATCATGTGCTGTGATTTTGTTACGAGTTAAGCATTTTCTACTGCTTTTTTCTACCAGCTCTTTTCAGAGCTTTATTATTTTTACCAAGGCATTTCACTATATATAAAATTCAGCGGTCCAAGTTACCTCCTAAAACACGGAGTCTTACGCCTCGGGGCATTGTTTGGCGTTCGCCCGCCATATTACATCACCTCATTCTTTGCGTCGTCTTTATGCTTCTACCTATTATATTCTTATCGTATTTTTCTCATTAACTACTATTTATCTTGATTTCTTGCTGGCACAAACCCAATGCCAGTATGCCTCCTCCTCCGGAGAAATAAAAAGGCATTTTCATAACACAGCTAATCTAAATGTTCCCGACACTGAGACCACAGGAGACGGTTCTAAACCTCGTATCAAATAATTCCTCTTATTTCTGAAGATCTCAACAAAAGTGACAGCAACATGGATACTTATCCTTTAGCAAACATCTTCTTAATGCAGCAATCAAAGCAAGATTAATTATCTAAAAATCATTCTTTGATCTCAGCTGACTCTAAAGTTTCAAGTACTAAAAATCTCAAAAGACAAAAAAAGGCAAGAAGAAGATTCATCCCTAACCAAAAAAAAATCAATACCTCAAAACAACTTCCAGATCAAACACTAAAAAATAGATTAACTCGATACTCGATTAGCTGTCAAGGCCCATTTGAAATAATCATTTCTTCAGAAGAGGTTAACACCTCCCTACATCTTTTAACAGTGGGCCGCCTTCTCAGCTCCACTTTAAAAAAAGACATCATAGAAATCGAGCTTGATTTTTTTTAAATATCAGTCCTATTCAATTCTCGTGAAGCAGCTAATAATTTAATTACTAATCTTATCCTAAAATCCAAAAACCTAATAGCCTTCTCACAGAGTTTCGAGACAAGAAGTGATTAGAAATGTACCACTAGACCTGACTGAATATAATATCAAAGAAGAAATTGACTGTCTTTTTGGAATTTTCTCAAAAGCTCAAAAGAAAAATTATCGATCCACTGACAAGAGCGGTGAGCTATTCACCATCCAAATCCATTGCAATCACCTTCGAGAGTCAGAAAATACACAATATCTCTATTTGTTTATGATCAAGTATGAAGTTGCCCCGTTGATATTTAAAATATCTAAAACCATCACTTTGCTACTGTTGTTATCGTTATGGATATATTAAATCCCAGTGTAAAGGCCAACCTTACTGTCCTCACTGTGGCGATAAATCTCATGACATTGATACTCCCTGTCCCAAAAGCAATCAAACTCCCTCATGTATCAATTGTAAAGGTCCTCATAAAACAAACGATCCATCCTGTTCAGAACTCACTCCAGAGCTCACTCAAAAGAAAATATTAAAACTAGCTGCTAACAAAAATATTGCTATTATCGAAGCTAGGAAAATCATACGCGGAAATAATAACATAGCAACCAATCCTTACTTAAATTTCTCAAATTTTCCCGAACTTAGTAACTCTCCTATCCCCGACATGTTCTTTCCAGCACAGCCTTCTTTTAGAGTTAGCACTGTCTCTCTTTCCTCTCTTCCCCGCTCCTCCGCACGCGGAGAATACTAACACTTCGCACAAAATGTCTTCTAATCCTAACCATGGTCACTCAAATAAACCCACTCACCTTTTGATTTCCCTTCTTCATCTCCACTCTAATACTTACTCTCTGTAAGATATCGGTGAGGAAATAAACTCCCCTAGGCCTAGACTCTAGGAATCTTTATTAATCAGGAGATAAGAGCGATCCTGGGATAGTTATTAGTCCGCGAGAGGCAGCTCGAGGTCTTCGTCTTCGCATTCTTCTACTAGTGAGTGTGGTGCGCAAAAGTACTTTAGAGAAAATCCGAGCAAATGGCAGGAAGATTCCAAGGTGATCGACTACTTCTAGGATGACGGCAACAGATGAGGAAAGGGAGGACAAGAATTTCAGATTGGAGCAGCCACGGAGCAGATTCCGAGCATCGGAGAGCTACATAGCGACCACGCGGCATGCACGTCATATAGAGGCCATTTTGGAACACGGCCATGCGGAGCTTAATAAAGAAGGCCACATATAGCACATTGTAGAAAGAACGCTGAAAAAGAAGTCACCATTTAAAATTATCCTTATTACATTAAAAAGACTATAAATTATTATAAAACTATTCCTTATCGAACCTGATAAAATTACATTATTAAAATCTTATACTCTCCATTAATATCTTCATCTTCTCTTCATTCCACCCACTCTAATTCAAACTTCAACTCCAATCGATTTTTCCACTTCCAATTTTCTTTTAATCGCTCCCAATGGACGATTCCTCTCTTCATCATCTTCCTATGGTTTATCCCTCCTCTGCTCCTATCTTATCCTCCCACGATCCCTCTTCCACCACCCATTCTCCTCCTATCTTCCAATTCCCTTCCTCCTCTCCTGATCATCAGATGTCTCTTACCCCCCTAATCTCTCTCATAAAATTGGTCATCGAAAAAATTTCTCCGCTCTTAAAAGTTTTTGGTCTCTACGATGATGTAATAAAAATCTTTCAACAATCTCACAAATTCTAGTCCTCTTACACCTCTACGACCTTGCTATTCAACATGTTTTCATCTAACAGGTTTACAATTTCGAATCCTTCCTTCATTAGAATTCTACATTGGAATTGCCACTCGATCCTAAACAAAATCGATTCTTCGCTTTATTGCGGAAATCTATGACATTATCGCTGTCTGAAATCTAGCTTAATTCAAACTTTACTATATCTCTTCCAAATTTTCACATCTTTAGAAAAGATATCTTTTCACGCAACTCAGGAGGGCTTGCTTTAGCTATCAAACACAATATCCTTTTCAAAATTTTGGATAACTATCCTCAAATCCCAAACAGATTTGAATGTCAATTTATAATTATCCAAATCGAAAACCAATTCCTTCAAATTACATTTACAGATTCCCTCACTCCTCTGCTCTTTTAAATGGGAGTTACATAATTTTTATAACTCCTCCTCCTCTTCTCTTTTAATTGGAGATTTTAATAGCCACCATACGGAATGGGGCTCTGACCGCATTGACAATAGTGGTGTGGCTCTACTGTCTTTTACACTTAATCACTTCTTCTTTTGCCTCAATGATAGTTCCCCCACCTTTCTATCTCAATCCAATCAATCCAAATCCGTTATCGATTTAGCTTTTGCCTCTCCTTCTCTCTACAATCTTTGTGAAATGAGAATCCTTCCTAACCTCTACAGCGATCACTTCCCCATTTCTATCTCAATCAACTGCACAATCAAAAGACGTACCTTCTTTTCTCAAAAGATTAAACTTGTAACGACCCACATCGTTACTAGAGCCTCGCGGACCGTCCACCCGTCCGCAAAAGAGGCTGGCGCTCGACGCCTCATAAAATTCTCACACTACGCCGCTGGCGTGCCCACCACACGAGCCGCCGCTGGGCGATGCGATCCCCCACTAGGGCGATGCGAGCCTT
>JBCEZY010000045.1:1708085-1720312 GCA_039654445.1 Cataglyphis savignyi
ATATATGTTTATGTATATTTCAAACGGGCTGTTTTTGCTTTCTTCGCCGTTCTCTTGGGCTTCTTCTTTGGCGTCCAATCCTTATCACTCGGGGTATCTTCGTCGGAAGTCTTTGATTCCTCAATTGTCAACAATTTTTTCTCCCCTGCCGTTTTTACTTTTGGCGTGCTTCCGCAGGAAATAGCTATCCCCGGGGGAAGATTTATCTTTCGCCTTGTAAAGATTGATAGAACAGCCTCCGGCTGCAAAGTCATCTCCACACTATGGAGTATTATTAAGAGTTTTAAAAATAGATATCTTCATTCTGTTAATCTTTCCTCCACTTGCAATTATGGCATTTCTCTCACTATTGAAAATTTAATTAACACTATTTCTCCTTCCTCATGTCTTCATAAATTTTCTTCTTTTCGCTTTGACTTGAGCCACGAATATTCATGTCGCATATTTGATAGTTCTGTTCGTCTAGAGAAATTCTTTTATGTTATCTCTCCTCTTAAAAAAAATTGTCTCCTGGCTTAGATTAGATAGATTATAATATGTTATCCAATCTTCCCGATCACTACTATCCTCTTATCCTTTCCATCCTTAACAAACTCTTTTCTACTGACGCTTTTCCTGAATATTAGCAACATTCATTAATTTATTTCATTCCACTCCCGGAAAATTTTGTCCCATTTCTCTTACATCTTATTTTCTTGAGATTTTAGAAAAATTTATTTTCCTTAGATTGGATTGGTAATTAGAACGCTTTGAAAAACTTCCTTCTTCTCAATTTAGAATTCGCAAATATCGCTCTTGTACGGATAATAATCTATCTATTCTTACCACAGAAATCCACACAAGTTTCACTCGAGGCACAGCTGTGGGGCTTATCTATTTTTAGATTTATCAAATGCTTTTATTGATGTTATTCCTGTTATATTTATTTTCAATCTTGAAGAACTGGGCTTACCTCCTCGTTTATGTCAATGTTTATAATCTCATTCATTTTCGAAAATTACAGTTTGTTATCAACGGAGAGCTTACTGATGAATACTATTTTTAAAAAAGGTGTACCTCAGGGTTTCATACTTAGTCCTATTCTCTTTAACATATATGTTGCCAAACTTCATAAGCACATTGAGGAAGAATGTGATCTTATCCAATTCGCTGATGACATAGCAATCTTTATCAGTTCTAACAAGATAGAAAAGACCCTTCTTGCATTAGAAAGTCAAGTTTTTAAGTTTTTTTCTCGAAAAGATCTCACAGTCTCTCTCTCTAAATCTTCTCTGGTTATTTTTACTAAAAAACATATTTATCCCTCCATTAAATTAGACTCTTCCACTATCCAATCCGTTCCTTCATACAAATTCCTAAGAGTTCACCTTGATTTTAGACTTTCTGGAAAAGATCACATTCATGCTCTCTCGACCCGTTGCTCTAAATTATTAAATATTCTTAATGTTTTGAGAGGAACATGGTGGGGAGGAGTTCCTTCTTCCCTCCTTAACATTTATAAGTCTCTTATTAGAGGTCTATTGAATGTGGCTATCTAGTTTTTCCTTTCAACAATTATACCTTAATGGACACTTTGAAAAAAATTCAATATCGCGCCATTTGCCTCTGTTTAGGTCTTAGAAAAACTACCCCCACGAACGTACTTCTCGCTGAAGCAGGGGAAGGCCTCTTAAGATTCAGATTTAATCTTTTTTAGTCCAAATTTTTTTTAATTCAAATACATTCTCAAAATCTTCTCTCTTGACTCTCATCCGTTTCTAGATAAACTTTTTTCTTTTCTTTGGTATTCACGGAAAACTCACAAAATTAATCCCTCTGAGAAATTCCTTTTATTTAGATCCTTTTTCGATTTGCTTCAAAAGAAATCCTATATCACTAAATTTAATTATCCAGCCGTCTATTCCATTGATTATAACGCTCTTACCTTCCTTCATTCTATTATTTTCATTACTCCTTGGGATATAAAAAGAATAAAAAGTGCTCAAATCCCTCAAATTATTTTCTTCAACATCTATAATCAACTTATTTCTTCCTGTATATTTTTCTTTACTGACGCTTCTAAAAATTAGCTTGATAATCAAGACTGATAATTAAATAGGCTTCTCTATTTATTCGCCTTCCATCTTCAATTCTTTCTTAAAACCCTTTCTTTTTCTTCTATATTTACGGTAGAAGCATTAGCCATACTTCACATTCTAGAATACATCCTAACCAACTCAATCGCCATATCAGTAATCTTTACCGATTCCAAAAGTGTTACCGAAACTTTTCTTTCTATTAATCTAGCTCATTCACTTAATTACATCATCTTTGCCATTAAACAGAAACTCTATGAGATTAATTCTGCTGGATTTGAAAACTCCATTGTATGGATCCCGGCACATTCAGGCATTCTCGAAAATGAAACTGCAGATTATTTGGCAAAGAAAGCTATTTCCAGAGGTCAGATGTCTTCTAAATTACTTCCTCACTCGGACTTTTACTCTATTCCTCGGAAGAGATACTATGATACCACAATAAAATTTCTCAAGAAACAAGGCAACCGTAAAGGAGTCAAATACTTTAATTCTTTTAAAATAATTTCTTCTTCTTCTTAATTTAGCTGAGAGACTACCCGAAGGAATTATCTGTATACCATTAATTTGATATATCATAAATGATTGTAGATCTTGTTACGCCCAGACTCTTTAAACTCAGAGCCAGCAGGAGGGCGTAACCTATCTAACTCCGCTAAACAAACGCTAGACAACGAATATCTCGGAGACGAACGAATTGACCAGGGGCCTAAGACAGATCAATGACCGGAAAAGTCGCTTTTACTCTGTCAGTAAACCGTTCGTTCGGTGATCCTTTTTTCGGTAAAGGAACTAAATCCCTATTACCCAGGACGGGACGTTGTGCGATATCAGGGTACGGAAAAGAGAATGAGTTAATAATCTACACAAATTATGAGGTTAACATTATATTTATTCAAAATTATTTGGTATTGGTTCAAAAAAAGAAAATAACAGTTAATTACTATTGTAGATACATTTAAATATATTATGAAGAATTTACATTTAGAGGTATGAGTGTGAAAAATGTGTGTGTGGAAAATTGTTTGTCCGCAGGTGTTACATTAGTGCGGAGGTCATCAACCGGAATCGAGAAGGACAAACTAAAATTTATATTCGGTTGGGTCTTACAATGCAGCAATGTAATTAAAATAAACAAAAGATGTAAAATTAAGTAATGAGGGGAGAGATTAAGAAAGATTTTCGAATTCAACTGTAGAGGGGGGGGGAGGGAACTTCATCCAGAAGACCTCGATAGGGATGGCAAGAAAGAACGGGACATCTGGAACAAAACGAAAGGGATGATAGTACCGGAAGGGGAAGTATAGAGGATTTCGTAGAATTGATGGAGGTCGATTATGCCGCGGCCGCGATAGTCTTTATCTTCGAGGGGAATAGGGAAAAGGAGAAATAGGTTAACTATATAGCAATATCACCTCTCGCAATCTAGGTCTTCGAAGAGAGGCTCCAGTCCTTTGAACTTTTCGGGATTGCAGGATTCCGGTTTGAAATCCCGCGGTTTCTCTTTAAAATCAGGTAGCCCTTCCAAGAATTCCCGGAATTTCCCGAAAACGTTGGACTGTTCTGGGAGGTCCGATGATTCGACAGGCGAGGGGCGAGATGGAGTTGAGGCTTGCGGAGATTGATAGAGAGGAGGTTTTTCGAAAGGGAGAGGTGGAGATAAGGGTTGCGGTGGTTGATAGGGAGAAGGATTTTCGAGAGGGGGAGGGGAAGTTGAGGGTTGATAAGGAAGAGGATTTGATGGTTGATAATTGAGAGGATGTGAATATTCGAACGGGGAAGGAGAGGTCCTCAAACACTGAGGTTCTTCAAAATTTACAGGAGAATAATTAGAGGGAGGCGGAGGGGAACAAGGTTGCGCAAATTCCGGGAAGTCATCGGATATGGATTCTGAAGAAACAGGCGAATATGAGGAGAAAAGATTATCTGTTATGTGTGTCGGTTGATTAATTAATAGTTGTCGTGCCTTTGTTTCGAACTCGTCCTTATCTAACTTAAGTCTACTATAGTCGATTTTAAAACTAGGATCAGTGGACGCCCGAGCCAGGAGTTTCTGTATGTTTTGTTTTTTCTATTACGCGCGTTCTTTCCCCATCGCCGTAACTGTGCTGGGGTAGGTTCGGTTTTTCGTGTGTCCACTGAAGGAAGACACGTAATGTTTTTAATAAAGTAGTGGTTATTAGTTTTAGGAAACAGTTGACAATTATTTTTCTTTCTCTCTTATCCCTTTTTCTTTTAAAAGACAAGATAATGGGATAAAAAGAGAAGAATGGAGTGGATGAAAGAAATAATATATTTTAATTAAAAGGACAAAGAATAAAATTTATTAATAAGGATGCATTGAAAATAATTATTTCGGATCTAGAAAGCTAAGTGCGAAGATCCTTTCTTTAAGAATCTTTAGGTTATTTACATGAACCTGTTGGTTCATGAGAGAAAAAGTAGATTTAGACCTAAAGCTAAGTGTGAACACTAATCCGGAACGTTCGAATTTTTAAGTTGTTCGCACCTGCTGATCCATAAAGGAAAAGGGTAAATTGGACCTGAAGCTGAGAGTGAACACCGATCGGGAACGTTACATTCGAAATCTTTAAGTTATTCACACTCGCCAATCCACAAGAAAAAAGGAAGTAGATGAAATTTGTGATATGCGATAACAGGAAGTATTAATATAAAAAATACATGTGTCTTTAAATGGATATTCAGAGGAAGAGAAAGTATTAAAATAAAAGAAGAAATAATTGTCTTATAACTGTTTTCCCTGGAGAAAAGGAAAAGAGAGCGTAAGAAACAGATAAAAAAAAAGAAAAAAAAACATTTAAAAAAAGGAATTAGTAAACTCACTATTTATGGAGTGCGATGAGATTTGTGTTGACGAAACTCGGATACAAGGCTGCTGGCTTAGAGATCCGGTGGTCGATCCTGATATACTTCAGGTGTGCGCTCATGGTTCACTATTCGTCGATCGCACTGTTAGAGTTAGCACTATTCACACTGTGCAAATGAACACTTAGAGAGTCGCACTGAATGTAACAATAAAATGAACCACGAATACGGTTTGTTAACAGGAGAGAATATGACCTCGATGCACACGAAGTGTCGCATGACTTGGAAAAATTTCTAATGAGCCTCGCGACGAATATTCAATCATCACGAATATGCTTATTAACTCCTTTTGCTTCTCCTCTCCATTGATTCGTTAATCTAGTTTAACGAATAGTTTTTCCTATTCACGCCCTCCGGTTTTTCTTGGGGCGTCCCTTTAAGTTTTTAAATCATAGGTATTGGTGAAAACTTTTGCTTATCATACTGAGTTTCGACCAATAGAGAGTACTTGCTATCGAGTGAGAGTGAGGTTTTTGTTTTACGGATTGAGTCATGCGAGGTTCGTTACAACCAGCTAAGTTGATATTTTACTTGAAATTTATGATAAACAAATAGCATAAGAAGGTGGTCTGGCAACCGAGCACGCGGCGTCAAATATCGCGAGTCTCAACTCCAGATCATCAATGGATCATTGTTTTTGTGCTCTGTTTATTTTTTAGTTTAAAACTCTTAGATTTGATATCCGAACTTGATCTCGAGTATCTCGCTGTCTGTTTGTCACGGTTTAAAATTTCTAGTTCTTGACTGTCTGTTATTTTTGTTTGAAAATTCTCGAGTCTTCAGAGGATGTTGTAATGTTTAAATTTATTGATCTGTTTTTATACTTGACTTTCGACAGCGAGATTACACAGTCTCGCTTCTCAGACTTCGCCTGTTTATTCTTTCTGTCAGACGTAGACTATTTCTTAGAACGTAAATTTATGTCACTAACGAATCTTATATCACTAACAAATTTTTGATGAAAGAAAACAACCATGCAGTCTACTGGACACAATAATTTATATATTAGTAAAAAAAAATATTCGTGAAGTCTACCGGACGTAACAATCTATATGGATAGATTCTTTGGCAAAGTTAAATAAAAGTCGATATATTTTGATATTGTTAATAAAAGCCAGTTCTGAAATATTCAATGAGATATTGGGAGTAATTTTTTGCAGCGCAGTGATAAATACACTTGAGTTGAGAGTAAAAAAAAACGTGATTAAGATCTTGGAAGAGGTGACCACAAGAGCATTCAGATGAGTAGGAGATATTTTTTTCCTAAAGGTGACCTTTTGTTGTTGTGTGATAGGTTCTTATTTTTGAGATAAATATTATGATTGATCTAGGGAGATCCTCCTTAATATTAAAGTAGCATGGGGGAAAAAGCATGTTGTGAATATGCTTGAAATATCTTGATCCTTTAAATAGACTTCCGATTGAATAATATGAACGGCCTTATTCTTAGTCAAGGTTTTGAATTTGGAGTATAAATTAGTATAATAGCATTTACTAAAGAGAAAGGGATCAGAAAGGTGCAGAGACTCTTTGGCTAGCGAATCAGCTTTTTCATTACCCGGAATGCTCTTGTGACTAGGGATCCAAAAAAGATGCACTTCTAGTGACTTTCTTGAATATTCGAAAAGAGAATTACGAATTTGGAAGATTTTGTGGTGAGAGATGCTTGTCACAACTGGATTATTTAGATTTGATATTACACTCAAAGAGTCGGAAAAAATCGCAGATTTTTATTTAGTGTTTATTAGTATAATATTGATCACATACTGGATTGCTTCAGCTTCAAAAGAATTGCTAAAGCTTCAGCTTCAAAAATTATTATTGTTGATTCTTTCTTTGTATTCTAAACCAAACTCTGAAGAGGATACAGCGAAGCCAACCTTTATCAGACTCTGTCTTAGAACCATCAGTTTAATAAGAGGCGTCGAATTTAAAGGTTGAATGAGATGAATAAAAGAATTGAGAGTATCGGAAACTGATAAAATTTGGGAACCTAATTCGGTATTAATAATGGGTTTATAAAGATTACAGTTATATGGGAATTCAAGGTATCCTGAAAGAAGAAAATGTTCAATTTGGTTTAAAAGTTCCGTGTGCTCAATGAAAGAATCAATCAGAAAGCACATTATTTTTTTCAGCATCGGGCTGTTTAGAGATATTAGATATTATTTGATTTAATGGATGGGATTGACGTGCCATGATCTTACTTAAAAATTTTAGAGTAAGATAATGTCAGCGAGCAACAAGGAATATTCTCCGTTGATATCTAGCAGGACATTGGTGGGGATAGTTCTCATGAGGCCAGAGACGGCACGTAATGCCGCGAATTGCAAACGACTGATCTTATAGTTGTTCATTTAAAAGAATAAATATTTGACATTCCCAATCTAACATAAGTCTAATAAAGCCTTTATATATAGTGAGTAGGATTTTAGGATGAACGCCCCAACGAATACCTGCAATTTAAGAATGTTGATTCTTGACAAACGATTTTTCATATGATTGATATGTGCTTTCCAATTGAGCTGAGAGTCTAGAACAATGTCCAGAAAACGCGAAGAAGGAGAAAATAAAATGTATTTGTTGTCTACTTTTAAAGAAAAATTATATCTTTTTAAAGGATGCGGAAATTACACTGTTTAAGAGATGAAAAAATCATGAAATTAGATTTCGATGGAGAGATTTTAAAACCGAGATTATTGAGAAATTGATGTAAGTTATTGAGAGTAATGTTTAATTGATGTTTGATGAGTTCTAATTGATGATCAGAACAATAGATAGCGATCGTCAGCATAATAAAGTATATTAACATTATTAGGAATAACAGAAAAAGAAAGCAATGTAAAGATTGAATAGAATTGGACTCAGTATAGAGCTTTATGGAAGGCCAATAGTAGTGTAGCGGCTCTGTAAATTGATATCCGCGGCAAAGCCGATGAGATGTCTGGGAGAATTTAAAGCATTAATAAATTTAATAATTTTTTGCGAAAGGCCAAATTTGGAAAGAAGCAGTAGAAGGATTTCAGGGCGAATCTTGTCAAATGCACCCATAATATCAAGCAATACAACACTAGTGAACTTACGATCCTTGTTGGCTATGTGTATATTTGTAATAAGAGTGGAGATGTTATCTATGCAGAACAAGCTCTTTCTAAAACCAAACTTTTATAAAAAAGTTTTATAAAAAAGGGAACAATTTTCTGCCCACCAAACGAGTAAATAAATATATAAATATATAAATTAATATATATTAATTTTATAAATTAAAATTCTATAAATTAATTTTTCAAAAATTTTTAGAAGGTTTTGGAAGGTTATTGGCGAGAGATATCGGTCTTAAAGAGTTTTTTTGGTTTGGTTTGGATATGAATATGATGAAATATTCAGTCCATTGGTGAAGATATACACTTTTGTTAAATTAAAAATTTTTTAAATAAGACAATCTAACTCTTCGGGGACTTTTTTAATTATTTTATTGGAGATTAAGTCAGGACCAGGCTAATCTGATTTTAAGAGATAAAGCTTCTTTGTATTCATGTATAGTAAATGAAACGAGTAAAAATTCTTTATCAACATTTATGTCAATGTTAGATAAATTTAAAATAAAATTATGAATGTTAGGAATAGGTGTAAATAGGAGGAAGTTTATTAAAGGCGTCTAAAAAGGAGCTTTCAGATATATTAGATTGTGGTGAGTTATTAGAATTTCTATTAAACGCTCTTATATACTTCCAGACATTCGTTAAAGGAGTGTTCATGTTTAAGAGCAAAATTTCCGGAAAGCTATTTTTTCTTTTTGGCGAAGAATTTAGAAGCATATTTCTTAAATTCGAGATATTTTTCAAGATTCTTAGATGAAGGAAAGCGTTTAAATCTACAAAAAAATTTATTTTTTTGGAGAATTATTTCCTTGCATTCTTCATCCCACTAAGCAGTGGGAGATTTTTTCTTTATACAATTAGAAGGCTGCTTTCTTGCACCATGCTAGTAGAGCAAAGTGAATAGCGTTAAATAAATTATCGTAAATTGAATTTAAATCATTTGTGATATGAAACTGGTGCACAAATTTAGAACATTCCAGTTGAAAAAGATGTCAATCTATTTTGGACATGATAAAGAAAGGACCATAAGATGGAATAGCGATAGCATTATTAGAGATTGTTATGATAATAGGATAATCATCGCTACCAAAATTTTCATCAAGGACATTTCAGAGCATTTGTGAGCAATGAATAGAGAAGTTAATGTAATATCAAGGGCTGAGGTAGAGGAGAAGTCAATAGAAGAACAGGTAGTATAGTTACCATCGTTGAGACAGGACAGATTGAGTTGTGAAATAGCATTTTCTAACAAACTTTCTTTATGATCCGGGCCTGATATGTTTGAGGACCAGAGAGAACTTTTCCCATTAACATCACCGCAAATAACGACAGGGTCGAAACTAGAACAATATTGGAGAAGGGAAAACCTTGTGTTCGTATAATTGCTACCGCGAGGAGGGCTATAGAGAGAGAGCAGATGTGAATGGATTTATCTGAACCGAGCCGGATTTTACCAAAAATAAATTCAATATTATTTTGACTGCAAATGAGATATATATTATCATCAATAATTTGTGTGAATCTGAATTTTTTTCAATGAGAATACCGATACCACTTCCTTGACGATTACGGTCACAGGAGTAAATATCGAAATTATTTACGATGGGTCTAAAATGTTCATTTAGTCTGGTCTCACAAAAGGCAACGATGTTAATATTAAATTTGTCAAGCAAAAAAGCAATTTCAAGGTTTCTCCTCTGTAATGAGCGGCAGTTCCATTGTAGAATATTGATGTTCATAGAATTAAAGATTTTAAAGATTTAAAAATTTAAAAAAGGAAAAGAAAGATTTAAAATTTAAGAAAATAGCGCGTTGTTGAGAAGGATTCCCATTTGAGATAAAATATCCGAATTAATATATTTGACAGAGGAGAATCAGTTTTAGCATTCCTGAATTCACTTATTTAGAATTTCGGAATGTGGAGAAAAGATACTAGAAGGTGAAATGAAAGATGAAAGAGTGGAGATGGTAGTATGATCGTTGAAAGATAAGGACTTACGAATTTCGAACGTAGAAGAAATGCTAGGGGGGAGTTGGAAGTATTAGAAGAGAGAATTGATGATGAGGGAATGGAAATAGAAGAAGTCTTATTTTGAGAATGGAACAAACTTTAGATTTAGGTTTAGAATTAGGTTTAGATTTAGGTTTGAATAAGTTGAAACAGGGATTATTTAATGGAATATATTTAATGGAATACGTATTATTATTATTTAGAGTGCGATTTGCTTTTTAATTCTAGAAGCCTCAAATGGAAGCTGCCACATAATGTTCCAATCCGGTGAGGGACGGATGTTTTTTATGATTTTTTCAGGATATCGTCATCGTCAATATCTTTGACGATGAATTGTCTAATAATCCTATAATTGGGAATATAAGCTATCCAAATTTCATTGGGAAACATATTATAATGTTAACTTTTTCGTTAAAATTATCGCAAAATTTATTTGCGAAGTTGTTATCTAAGAACGTAACTGAACACTTGTTTTTGCCAATAATTTTCAAATTATAAGCTGAAAAATTATTAATGTCATTGATGATATGCTTATCAAAAGCGATGATACCATAAGACCAGTTGTGGGTTTTTTATTAGGATTGGAATTGGAATTGATTTGTGAATACCTGTGTTCTCAATATTATTGCTAGCATCTTTGTCTGTAGAGTCCTACATCTGAAGAGGGGATAAGAGTTTGTGGGCAATCTTTTCCATTTATATTATGAAAGGAGGCTTGGCAAAGTTGTATTTGTTTAAGAGTCGAGGATCTTGAGTAATGGGTGAATCCAGCGTGGATCTTTTTGGTGGAAGAAGGCTTCTTAATATAGGGACAAAATTTTTTTGCGGTTTCGGTAAATAATCTCGCATACTTTTTCAACAATTATCATTTGGTTCAGAAAGGAGGAGATGAATCTTAAGTTCTATTCTTGTAATGGTTTTCATTTTTAAGTGAAATCTCCATTATGAAAATAATTATCAGGAATTGTGCAGGGATTTATCACACACAAAAAAAAATATCCAAGGAAGACAAAATGGCCGTAGCCGCAATCATCAACGCGAATTTAGCGCAGCAAGCTAGAATTGGCTTAAATTCACAATGCTACTCGAACCGGTAAGCAGAAATGGATTAAATGTAAATTAAATACAAGAACTAATAAATATGTACATGCAAATATAGAATTAAATCACAAATTATTTGCAAAAGCGTAACAGCGATGCTCACTCTCCGAGAGAACAAAAGCCTTTTGAAATAACTACTCAAATCTTAAATCATGGTTCTACAAATTAAAACTTAATCGAGAGAATATCGTCACTATTTGTAGACTCAGAAGCAATCATTACGCCCTCAACTACAGCCTACACCGCTGTAACTTGGTTGCAGACCCCTCCTGCTCATACGGATCACTGAAACAAGACGCAAATCACATCTTTTGAAGCTGTCGACATTACAACAAGCAAAGAAAGTTGCTTCTAACTCAACTGACAAAATAAGGAAACATCATTTGGAATTCAAGAGATTTTGAAGAACCCTTTCTCTGAGATTATTCATGCTCTCTACTTCTTTCTTAAATCCTCCAACTTCAGAGTATATAAATTCGCTCTTTTCCTTGTTATTTTTCTTTATTCTTATTTCTTCATTCGATAACCAGTTGTTGGCCCGAATATCCTGATCACATTTAGATCGGACGTGGCCATTAAGACTAAGAAGAAAAAGAAGTAGTTTTGACATATGCACATTTATTATAAATTTTGTTAATATTTTATCTCAAGTTTATTATTATATGTGCATGTATGAAGAGTTAGAATAATTATAAAAAAGAATTCTCTTTAATTATTCAGAAAAATACATAAAATGTCTTAATGCCTTTATAGACATAATCCAGGTAAAGAACAAATATGTATTTGTTTATAACGTATTTTTTGATTGATAAGTATATCACTATAGTGAGGATATACTTATATTTGGTTGTAAAATTTAGTCAATAGTGTAATATGTTTTATTTCATTAGAGAAAATCCATAAAAGAAGAAAATATGAAATATTATATCTATGCCTGATCTTTTAAATATTTAATATACAGATTAAAAATATAAAAGAAAAAATATTGCAATTATTTAAGAATTATTTATTAATAATCATGTATATATATATATCATATCTATATATATATAT
>JBCEZY010000045.1:1732331-1745015 GCA_039654445.1 Cataglyphis savignyi
TATTTCTCACATGAACGTTTAATTTTATATTTTGTAATTTTATAATATGCTTTTCAGACTCATATGTTATACCTGCTGGAACGATGTTAGTTCTTAATATTTATGGAGTTCATAGAGATCCCAATTTTTGGTCAAATCCAGAAGTATTTGATCCGGATAGATTTTTGCCCGAGAGGATACAGAAACGACATCCTTATTCCTATCTACCCTTCAGCGCAGGACCGAGAAATTGCATAGGTGAAATGCTCATGATTTTCTTTTCTTCTTGTGTCGATAGTTTTTCAAAAAATTCGAATTGTAGGTCAACGATTTGGTCTGCTGGAATTGAAAGCTATGATAGCTCCTTTAATTCACAATTTTTATTTGGAACCGATAGACCACTTAAAGGATATCCGATTAACGGCTGATATCATAATTCGTCCTTCTCATCCAGTTCATATAAAATTCATCCCAATCATTCGCAAATAATCATTTAGAATTAACATTGGCACCATATAAGTAAAAGTAATTGATGAAAATATTTTATATGATAAAATGATCTAACATGAAACTGTATACATATTTTACATTAAATATGTTTTACTTCTAATTAATTCTTTTATTAGTTTTGTGTGTAATCTTTTTTTCATATATCTTATTAGTTTCGGATCTTTACATCTTTATTGGATTAAATTTTTAATATTTCAAGAAAATATTAAATGAAAAGAATAAAATTTCATAATATTCGTATCTTTTATCACTTCTAATAAATTTTTATTATTAATACGCTCCTTAGCTAGGAAACGGCTATGAATATAGGCCTCGGATTTTTATTGTTAGTTTGATGAAAGATTTGTTTTATTGGTACATGAATCTGTTTGACGAAATTTGGAATATATTTTATATATTCTATTATAATAATATTTCAATTGATCATCGCATCAATGATTTTATTAAGGAATTAGTATTTGTCTAATATAAAATTTTATTAAATTTTATTGCAAAATTTGAACAATGTTATTAATAATATCGTAATTTGTGTAAACGCGTGATTTTTACATAATAAATTTTTTTCAAATACCGCATGTTATTAGTTTTTGGTTTTATTGTTATAATTTTATTAGATGTATATTAAATTAATTATATATTAGATTAGTATTAATATATTAGAATATATTCAAATATATTAGAATATATTAGAATATATCAGATTAATTTTATGGAAATTGTTAATAATTAAATAATAATAAAGCAAAGAGAACAACGTTTCTAAGAAAACGCAATATATATTTAATTCGTATATTATATAACAATACAATATAATAGTAATAATTTTGACAAGAATCAAATAAAAGTTTTAAAAATAATTCTATATTTATGACAGAGTTCGCAAATGTTTCATTAAATAACTGTGACTTATTACAAAGCAACTTTGTATCTTTGTATATTATATTCTATAAATACATTTATAGATTTATGATACTTACGAATTTGTATAGAATTTTTATAGTTATATACTAAATAAAATTATAACAATGCTAAAAACAATTTGTATGTTAAATGTTTGACATAATTGATGTAAGAATAATACTTATTATAATTATGATACTATATTAATCACTGTTTAAATTTAGATAGAATTTTACAAAATTTTATCTGTTACAATAAATAAACATTTATAAACTTAACTAAAAAATTTTATTTGATTTACGAATTTATTACGCAAATAATGTTTTTTTTTTATTAAAAGGAATAAATTAATCATATTTTTTATAGCTCTTTAAAGTTATTAATTATAAAAAATATAAAATTAACACAATTCAATTGCCCCTCTTTTCCTCTCTTTCTCTCTCTCTCTCTCTCTCTCTCTCTCTCTCTCTCTCTCTCTCTCTCTCTCTCTCTCTCTATCTATCTATCTATCTATCTATATATCCATCTATCTATCTCTCTCTCTCTTCCTCGGCAGCTGCGCGTGAATTGCGCGTCATATATTATTATAATTAACAGAGTCCGTCTTTCATGGTGCGCGTTTTATACACACGGAGAGGCGGCTTTCTTGAAATGATTTCCTGCTTCCGCTTTCACCGGCCGTCGCAGGGAAGTACGGAACCGCAGTAATTAATTTCGTAATGAAGATTCGTATCTCTAAAAGTAAATTACATTTCTTTTCACGTACAATGCGCGTATCTCATCTGTTCTACGTGCGTATTTTCCTTCTTTTCTTTTCTTTTTAAAATTTCTTTTTTCATTTCTTCTGTGAAAAAAAAAATTAAGATTCTGGGATTTTTTGCCTTCAGAATCGTCTCAGTGTTTTCGTCATTAAGCTTCCTTTTCAAGCCTCCCGTCGAGGTAAAATATATATCCCAATTCCGTCGAAGAATGCGGCAAAATGAAAATTGAATTCCCAATAGTACGAGACACTCCGCGTATGTATGTACACCATAGTACATATACATACGCGCGGCAGCGTTAGACGTTTGATTAATAGCGTCGGCGCTCATTGGTCACGCTACTAATAAAGGAGCGTTCACACGTATTAAAACTCTGCGCGCCGTTCGCGAGCGCGAGCGCGAGCTACGGTCGAGAGCGATGTAATATAACGAGGGAATGGCGTGCCTCGCTCATAATTGAGGCAAGCACCTACAATCCAATCGCTCTTAATCATTCAAATTCATCTCGCCTAGCGAACTGCGGCAGCCATTATCGCGCCATGACTCGCGCGGAAACCGATCTTTACGTATAGCGCGACAGAAAGGGGGGATGAGGAAGAATCGAAACTCATTGATACAAATATATAAATGTACACACACACACACACACACACACACACACACACACACACACACACGCACGCACGCACGCACGCACGCACACGCACACGCACACGCACACACACACACACACACACACACACAGTACCAATGTGTATTCGTTAAAACGCATTGTTATGACAATATATTACTTGTTTGAGACTCATATACTGTGTAGATGATTAGATATATGTAATTATATTGCACGACAAATACCGCGTGATAATTTTTCACTTTTTCAGTTCGAAGATCAAACGAGTACTAATTTTCTGCAAAGTACATCACACAAATATCTAACTATATATGTTAGGCTTGGACATAAAAATTAAATTTCAAATTATTGGATAGCTATGTTTTGGAGATTGGCAATATTCATTAGTCAACGCGATGATTCGCATCGAAATGCCTTCTTAATAATAAAAAAGCAGATGGAGAATGAAAAAGTAGGTAGTAAAAATATGTAAAAATATGTAAAAATACGAGCTTAACATATATATACACATATATAATATATAGATGCGCATGTGCGCATTTGTATGTATATATCTATGTGTATATGTATATACTAAATTGATCGTTTTTCAAGTATGCATATTTTGGGTACATACCACTTTTATTTAGATTCCGTAGGTGTTAAATAAATCTACGAATCATACGATGATGATCCATGATCGTGGGCTGGACTTGGTGGCGTCGATGGATTTGAGCTGTTGTTCGAAGCTATCGAATGTCTAGGGCTGCCTCCAGATGGATGCTCCTGTATATAAAAAATGCATATGTATGAAAAGTGTTTAACTGTAATTTTAGACAGCATTTCCGAAGTTTATATACTAATTTTATAAATATGTTTATAGCTTTAGATTTTTGTTCTAAACTTTTTGAATTTCTTGTTTTTCCTCTTCAAATTCTAAATATATTTCTATCTCATTTTTAATATATACGAGCGCAAAAAATTCAGTGTAAAGAATAAATCTTATATTAATCTGTGCCAAGGATTAATCATTTTTGCTCTTTTATTGAATTACTTTAAATTTAAAGATGAGATTATAATAGCACACAATCATAAGTGCAAACAAATATAAATTTCTCAAGACAGGGAATGATGGAGTTATTTAAATAAATATAAAATTTTTCGCCAAGAAACAACAAAGAAGAAAATTAAAAAAAAACATGTTTTATATATGCATACATACACACATATAATAGACACTCATATTATATTTTTAAAACTTATTATAAAGGCCGATAAACATATAAATTTGTGATAAATCAAAAGATAAACTTGTTCGTTGTCTTGTGACAATAAACAACTGGTAACTTACCAATATAAAAAAATAATAAGATTAACATACCTTGTTATGTAACGATGCGATACTGCCAAGAGAGAGTGGAGTATGTGAACGCAAATGTATCGATTCAGAATCAATTTGGTCCACTGGAGTGCGTGGTAGAGAAGGTGGCGTAGCCGTTGGTCGTGGTGGTGCAGGACCTCTTCGTGATGTTGTTGAACCTATGTGTATTTCATTTAATTAAATTTAATGAAAATGAAAAATATATGTTCTCCATAAACTTTTACTTTCTCTCTCTTTCCTACCTCTTCTGTTATTTATAATATAAAGTTCATAACAATTATAGTTTACCAAAATTACATAGCTATAGTTACATGCGTTTCATAGCTGTACAATGCATTATATAAATTTACCATTGTGTGGTGAATAGCCAGAATTTCTCGACATATGCGAGCTTAGGCGACGTGTATCGGAAGGAGGATGCCGAGGAGGCAGTGGCGCTGGTTTATTTGGTGTTTGCAACGTAGAATCATATAGCTGGAAAAAATCGAATAAAAAAGATTGATTACACTGATACATTAAGATTTAGTATTAAAACGTGATATGTAAAAAAATTAAAGAGAAAATTATCGTTTTATTTATTAAATGAGCAGCAATATCTTCATATTACTTACTCTTTGCTGACTACTGTGAAGATGAGAACTACTATGATGACTCGTATGTTGTTGATCAGCAGTTTCTAATGTCGTGGGTAAATCCAATAAACGTTGTATCTGTAATTTAAAAATATATATGAAATATAAACATGTACATGTATATATAAAAGTAGGGTTGATAAACACCAAAATAAAATATTACCTAATAATTTTTTTAAAAAAATTTGACCATATGCATAGTATTGAATAAAAAAGCATTAATTAAAAAACTTTCTAAATGAGTTCTTTTATGTACCTGTATCCCATTTCCTGGACCCATATGGCTGATATGATTGAAATTTGTGGGCGCAGAAATCATTTTCGAACGTCTGTCCGTAGGGCGAACAGTTCTATTGCCTTCTCTCAGTGAAAACCGTCGTCGTGGTCTTGTCATTTGTCTACCACTCGTATCTAATGGTGTCAGATTTAGTAGTTCTCCTAATGCAATGTATAATATTGTTAAATAATAATTGATTAATCCAATAATGTAAAAATTGAGTATATAATAAATAATATATAAATATAGCAAAAATTGAGATGTATAAAGTATACTTACGCTGACGTAAATTGCTAAGATAAATAACATACGGCATGTCATTTATTATGCAAGTCGTAAGAGAACCCGAAGTATTTAATGGCCGGGCTCGTTTGACATTAAGCGTTTGTAACCAATCTCCAGAGTTACAATCAAACAAATCAATATGAGTCTCGCTATACACTAATAAATATCCTTCGCAATAACCTGAAATTCGCGAGAATAATAAAATCAATGAGAAAACTGACTTGCGATTTTGATATTCAAATTTAACACTTAATATGATTAAGTTAGTTGATACTTACTAACTGCTGTAGGAACTGCAGGATACATTATCTCTCGGTCTCGACTCTTTCTTCCTTGGCTATCAACATATACCGCTAATGTATGGAAGACTAATAAGAATTCACCTCGTGCTAATTCAATGCAACGTAACGCATCCACAGCACTATAAGTAAGAAAACCTAAGAGCGTATTCTCAGCATGGACCAAAGCTGAAAGAAATATAAAAATATTCAATGAAGATAATATACAGATTGTTATAAGAGTGAATTTAAGAAAAAAAATTTTCATTTTATATTTTACTTACAAATAGGATGATGATCTCCCAAAATGCTATAAATAGAAAAACCAGACGGATAGCCAACGCACAAGCGGCCTTCGGAAAGAACTTGCAGAGTTTGTGCATGACATGGTAACATTAATTCGCGTAAACGTTTATGTCTTGTTTTTGTACGCGTTATTTCATAAATAATGATTTGAGATGCATTCTACAACAAAAATAAATCGTATGGAGTTATATACGATATATAGAAATAAATCAGTTGTCGTAACGTTACCAAAAATGTTCTATAATTGCCTTCTTACTTGTTTCTTTATTGCAACGCATAAGCAATAATTAAGCGGATTTCGGCGCACTACTCCTGTTGTTAATGTAATGCATCCTTTAGTCTCCGCGACTTTAATCCATTCAACTTCATCTCCATCCAAGGCACGTACTGGAACTAGCCGTACATGACGTTGTTTTCCGCTTAATACAACAATCAATTGTTCTTCAATAACATATTCGAGAAGATATATTTTTTTTCCTTCTCCGACTCTTGCAATTTCTGTAATGCATTATAATTTGCACTTAATTTATATTATAAGATACAATTTTTACTGCTTTTTTTTTTACTTTTTTTATACCGCTATTTATGAATACTTTTTATAAATAAAAAACATCTTTTATATATTTTATTTATATATATATTTATAATAAAAGTCTATAATGCAAAATATCTCAGATAACTTACCACTACGATCTAAATCTAAACAGAAGAGACCTTCTTCTGTACCAATGACTAGACGATCCGGATCAATAATTGCTCCTGACATTACATTTTTTATAAATGCCAAGGTATTGTCCAACAGTTCTTTCGCTCTAAAAATCTACAACAAAAGAGAAAAATATGAATTAATAAAGTACTAATATTTGTAAAAAATAAATACAGGATTTAAAAAGTTCTCTTAATGACAAGTTTTCGAAGATATAAAGAAAAAACACATTTATTACAGATGTAATTACAGATGTAATTAAGTATACCGTTGTGTTTGGAAGATTGTTCCTCTTTAAAATCCTATGAAGCTCGCTTAAAGCTACTACCCATTTTGTCTTTTCGCTTTCTGTATCTGCCAACATTAACGTATGATTTCTCAATCCAGGAGGCTCCAATAGTGACGTTGTTATCTAATTCAAAATAAAAACCATTTATTATATGCAAAAAATAATGCACAATAAACTTCCAATTATATGGCTAAATTGAGAACAAAATTATCGCGTAAAATGAAAATAACGGGCCCAAATTATCAAAGTGAAATATTATGTGAAGTAATATTACAATCAAAATAATTTAATCAAAAATAAGTTAATCAGAATTTATTAATTAATATGCAGAAGACAATTTATCAATTATTTTTTTTTATTTCTATTATGCAAATATAAACGTTCTTATCGTATATTCCCAATCTACAATTTTCCCAAGGAACAATAACTAAATGCAAAATTTTTGCAAATTGATTGATTTTAAAAAATAAAATAAATATAAGAATCTATTGTATAATTACAATTAAAATATCAAAAAACTTTTACCCTAAATATACATGGAATATCCTTTTTTGTAGCATGTATTACATCAGAATCACGAACCGAGCTCACACTAAATTCTTCATCTCGCATATCTAATACTTGTGAAACATATACAGATGGCAAAGCATTGCGATCTGGTGAAATATCATAGAGAAATAATTTGAAGTCGCAAACTACAACGAATTGACGAACCCAACCCTTCTTGACACCACCCATTTTTGGCACTTTGACATATCCTTCATATGCAGTTCCTATCCCTCTTGTAGGATCAATCCCCAATGGTCGTTTTGCTGAAACAATACGTCACAAAATATAAAAAAAAGCTTACATAACAAGAAATTGCGATGATATCGTAAAGATAGAGGAGATGTGACTTAAATAATATATTTTGAATGTAACAAGCTTTTTAAAAATGGAATGTTACACAGTATATATATATATAACGAAGAAATAAATAAAGATGCTATCTGAAATTGGAAGATTTTCACAAAATATCTCAAAGTGAAATTACATTGCATTATAAAAATTTGCACAAACTATTTTAGTATTACTTACTTTGATCATGGGGTACAGGACACATTGAAGGTACTTTATCGCAACAAGGCATATGGCATGCAAAGCCACACACTTCGCATACAACTCCTTGCCTAGTTAATCCAACCATTAAAGATGTACAATGATTACACTTCGTGGGTGCCGAGAATGTCCGTACGAGAAACTGATGTGATTTAGGCTTTGGTTGCAAATTAGTTTGACCATGAGTAGATGAAGACTTGTTCAAAAGTTCATGAGATAGTGGTGATGTTGGATCCTTAAAAAAAAAAAAAGAATAAAATTAAGCTATATATATAGCACATTATTAAATTCTATTTTATTTGTCTCTTGTGTTCTAAAAATTATTATTTATACCTTATTTAAAAAATAGTTCGTTTCTGTATTAACCCGTTTTTCTTATAGAACGAGGATTATTAATTAACTCGTTTGTAATTTCTTTCTTTAATTCATCAAATGCGTATTAAGATACTTACGATACTAAGTTCAGACAAATTACTTTTGCTGCTTGTAATACTAGGTGCACGATTGTCTTCGATGTCACCTTCTACACTGTCGACGCTTCCATGACGTGTACTACCTGTCTCTTTAAGAAAGTGCTCGAGATATGACATCTGTGATGTAGGACGCTCTAAAACTAAAATAAAAAAATGGACTTAAAATTTTACAATTATAAATATTTATAAAACTTGTAAAACATTTGCGAAAACAGGTGTAAAAGAAATAACACGATCATCCTGGTATTAAAAATTCGGCATCTAATATTAAACATTCACATATAATATCTTACCTGAAAATTAATGGTAAACTATTTAATACACCATTTATATATAATTTATACATGCTTCTCTACTAGCCAAAAAGAGAATAACAGCAGTAATTATAAATTTTAGTATTACATAAAAATAGTAGTATATGTACAAAAATAATATATACATAAAAATATAGAAATACATGCTTCATTATAGCAGGTATAATTATATAATATAAATATGATTATTATAAAATGTGATAAAATTGCCCTAACAAAAAAGGAGCTTAGAAACATTACAAGTTTTAATTAGTATTAGTACGCAAAACATAATTCATGCAGCACATCTATTAATAGTTTAATTAAAATAATCAATCAATTATATTATAGAGAAATAATTAAAACTAATATCATTAAGGAACAAAATTTATAAAACCTGTCAACACTATCATAACTTAAATAGAAATGTCATTAGGCGTACACAATATAATTGTTTTCTTATTATAAGTGTTAAGAGTAGCACAGTGCTATGTTTTTGCTAAATGTGGAAGGACAAAGCGAATAAGATTGTACAAATAGACACAATTAAGAATCTTATTTTCCAGATTTTCTACTAAAGAAAAAGATATAAAAATATAGAAGATATATAAAAAAATAGCCTGTGCAACATAGTCCTGTGCTGCATAATTAGCAGTAAAATATTCAATCCAAAATCGCTCTCTTTTGCTGCCACATGATTTACCGGGTGGCGATACGATGGCGATGGCATTCTGATTGATGAATGTGTTGACTGGAACGAATCTATTTAATAAGCGACAAGTCGTGATGCGGGGGACACGCATTACTGGTAAGGGTGACGACGGCTGATGTACGATGATACGTTGGGGTTTGGTGCTAACGATGTTTGGAGATTTGCTTGATGTATCGCTGGATGAGACAGCTGTCACAAATATAGTTTGAAGATGAGCAATAAGAGGCCCCACACGCAGCTCGTTACGCCAATAAACAGAGGCACTTTGTAGTCTAGAAATCAGAATCGCATACCGTACTGGAGAATCGAATTACTATACTAGATAGATCCCAGATAACGATCTCTATAATTCAATATGAACAAAAGTTTTTAATGCACGTTTAAAATTATAAATTTTGTCGCACATAGCAGGTTCACAAAGATATTTTTTGTAATCAAGAATTTCAATAACGTGTATTTAACCGGTAAATGAAATTATTACATTGAATAACGACCGTAAT
This sequence comes from Cataglyphis savignyi, assembly GCA_039654445.1. Classification (NCBI taxonomy): domain Eukaryota; kingdom Metazoa; phylum Arthropoda; class Insecta; order Hymenoptera; family Formicidae; genus Cataglyphis; species Cataglyphis savignyi. Next base: position 1,742,322 of record JBCEZY010000045.1, read on the forward strand.
AATAACAATTTAGATAATTGTCTTTTATATATCGATATAACAAATATATAATTATCTTTTCAGTAATAAAATCTTATCTATTTGCTAGCATTTTCGTATTCTCGAGTAGATTAATATATTTATAATATGAAAATTAAAATATATTGTGATCAATAAATAAAAAAAAGACCACAGTAACTTATAGACCACAGTAACTCTCCTTTGGTATTTTAAATATATAAATAAACACATCACATATAAATTGTTCGTGTAACATTTATCAAACAACGCCAATTTTTTTTTTAATTGTGATAATAAAAATAGAGACCAAAATATTTTAATTTTGAAATAATTATTAATAATGCTAATGACAATTAATCGATTACCTATAAGATTTTTTCTCTTCCTCTGTTAAAAGAGAAACTTTTTAAATACGGTCTTGTAAAAAAATAGATAATAATTATTAATTTCACGCTCAGAACTAAAAAAATTAAAAAACAGAGCTTGAAAAAAATATAAAAGAAAAAATTAAACGGTGTAAAGTAAAATAAAATAATAAAAAAAAAAAATGATTGAGTATGTTCAGAAATTTCTTTATAAACGATAAAACTCAATATTCAATTTTTCTAAAGATGCCCCTAAAATGTATTCAATTTTACTTTGTAATTAATAAAAAAGAAATAAAAATTATTATTAAGATCCATTACCAATGTTACATTATCATTTTCAATAATTATATTTATAATTTATAATTAAATTTGTAATATTTTAACATTTTCAAACGTTTTATCGCCTAAACTGATATTCTTACAAAAAAAAGTAAAAGTATTATTTTACTGCTGTACTGGTGGCACATTATTTTTACCTCAATTTAATATCAAAATCCCCGTGTAGAATAAAAAAAAAGTATTGTCGTATTCTTTGAAAATCGCACATATGTAATATTCTAATCTCATTCAACTCTGTAAAGCAATACTTTTTAGATATGTATTAATTTTAAAAAATATTTTTTCTCAAAAACTGAAAATTTTTTCCTACAACTGATATTTAAGGCCAATTTCTTCGTTTAATTATAATTAAAAATAGGAAACATTAGAAAGTGAACAGAATTATAAATTAATAAACAAATAATATTGCATATGAGCAACTATTTCATATTTCTACTAAATTACATTGGCTCAAAGATATGCATGCAAAAGCCGTCACCGAAAATGCAAATATAATTATATAGAAACCTCCAGAAGATTAAAATATCCTATATAAAAAAAAAGTGTACGTGTGTGTGCACGCGCGTGTGGACGTGCATACATGCGTGTGTGTAAGATCTACTTTCTTTTGATTCCAAGTGTAAATTTGTTTATTTTATTTAGATTATTTTAATCTTGAAATAAAAGGCTTTGATATTTAATAACTGGAAATAGAGATTGAGCTAATTAAGAGCCAAACGCGTTAAAACAATGTATAAAATATTGTGATTGTTGAGATATATTTATTGAACGTTTCGATCCTAGAATTTATAGTTGTGCCTTGTTTCCTTATGGCTACTGGTGCCACGTCTCATGACACAGTTCGAATTTTCACGATAGTTATACAAAATCAGAACCAATATTTCGTCCTTTACGACTGAAAATGGAAAAAAGCGCAGTATATATTCGCACGTCCATCCGGAAAATTGTGGAGCGTCACAACCAGATATATGCACGCTTCCATTAACATTATTTGCTGAGAATAGTCTAAATGAGAACTGAAACGTCCAATAAATATTTCTCAACAATTACAATATGCATTATTTACTACGCTCTTAATTAGCCCAATCTTCGCTTCCAGATATTCTTTTTGAAATTTCTATATAATTCCCATATAAGTTAAAAAAATTGATTTGTAAATGTAATGTGTGACATACCCTCTATATGTTTCTATGGGGTGCGCGCGCGCATGCATGTGTATGTCAATAACATCTTTATAGAACAAAATCAGAACTTAGGATATGTTCAATGCTTGAATAAAGATTAACACATCCACAAATTAAATATATCATGTACAATTGCAATTTTAATAAGTGTAAATATTAGACAATATTCCCATAATATACAAAGTTTTGTGTATTTCTTGCTTCGCATGTTATTAATTAAAATATACTTACAGCCATCACCGGTATCAAGGCGCGCTTGCAATTCTTTTATTTGCATATCTTTTCGTTTCAATTCGTGTGACATGGTATCTAATCGCTGTTTAAGATCCTTTAATTCTCTAAAAAAAAAAGAAAGAAAAGAAATGAAACAAAGATATTCAATATGTCATCTTTGATGTGCAAGTTTTCATGCACAAATCTTCAATGAAAAATTTAATTACTTCTGTGCAGCTATCAAATCTGATCTAGTCTTAGTGAGTTCCTCTGAAATTGCTTGCTTCGCTTGTATTTCACTCTGTAAGGAGCTCTGCAAGTTCAAGAGTTCCATTTTATCGAGTTTCTGCGATCGACGATTTCTCCAATTTTTATCAGTCAGAGTGGTTCCACTTCCAACACTACCGCTTATTCCACCCGAGTGTTTTAAGAATTCCAATTCTTCTGTCATTTTTGTGGCTAAGGCCTGAAATTGAAATAAATTTTTTGTTTGTAAACAGGCTAACAAAAATTTCTCTCTCTCGCTCTCTCTCTCTCTCTCTCTCTCTCTCTCTCTCTCTCTCTCTCTCTCTCTCTCTCTCTCTCTCTCT
>JBCEZY010000045.1:1749743-1765359 GCA_039654445.1 Cataglyphis savignyi
ATTACAAAATTTATATTTACAAAACTATAATATTTATATAATATTAATGCCTAAATATTATGTATTGTGCACTATCACATTGCAGAATATATATCTGCTTAAATATTATTTTTTTTTAAGCTCTTATTTTAAAACTGTTTAAAATTATTTATTGTTATATCAGCTTAATAAATACTTTATTACAGTCTTTCTAATAACTTATAATTAATTATATAATATAATTAAGAATATATATATATATATATATATATATATATATATATATATATACATATTCATTTTCATTAGGTATAAAAACAAAATAAATGCAAAAAAGAAGAAGCAAAAAATATACATGATATGTGCAAGTATATAAAACCAACATGCACATATATATCTACAACACTATATACCTTTATAGAAATAATATTGTAAATTATAACAAATACATATTTTTTATTTGTTTAATTTTTACTTTGTTTTATAGAGCATATTTAACATTACATTTTATTTAATAATAATAATAATGATAAAAAATAATATATGCAATATTATGAATATTATAAAATTATATTACAACCAAAAATAATTATAGTCTAGATTTTTTGTAGAGTGTATGTAACCCACATAGCATGAAAAAAAAGAATTGATCTAGTATGAAATAAGTTAAATATTAATAATAAAATCGTATTACCAAGTTATTGTCATCTTGAAAGGCATAATGCAGATTTGTGATCCATCTGCGGTCACCATATACTAATACATCTCTTTCTTCTCTAAAGCATGCAGTTTCAGCACGCTTTAACATCTCCCATTTGTTTAAAATTTTCATAGCAAATACTTTGTCCGAGCCACGCATTCTTACGACGCATACTTCCCCAAAAGCACCTCTACCAATGACTTTAACAATTTCAAAGTCTTCTCGTGTCAATTGCAAATTCTTTATGCATGAAGCTATTGGTTTCACTATAAGAAGACAATATAATTAACATTTGATAGTTAAATATATTTAATGCTAATAATTAAAATAAATTATATAGTTTACTTAATATCTAAAAACTTACCAAACTCAATAAAATCAGAAACAGTTTTTTCACGACGTAACGAAGAATTGCAGCATTCGTCGTATAACACAAGTAAAACATCGATAAGTGTCTCGATCGAGATAGTACGACCCACTCGTCCACCTTGGGTAGGACCACCAATAAATAGGTTTTCAAGCTGACGTAATTTTCCTCCTATGCCTACAACATATTAAAAATAATCACAATTTTTCTTCTTTATATATTTATAATATTAAATATATAATTATAATTTTCAATGACATAATAATTATTACCAATGTTTGGAAATCCTTTTGGCATAATATCAGGAGGGGGATGACCATAAAGATATTGCGATGAATCTGACATGTCTCTTTATTGATAAAGTTGTTTCTTACCACAATTTATAGTGGATATTTTCATTGTGATTATTAACATTGGTTACCTCCTTATACCACATTGTTATGTTATCTGTGATAAATTTCTCTGCAATAAACAATTTATTATATATATATATATATATATATAATAATTTGAATTGTATATTAATATTAAATAGAGTAAGATATAGATAGTGATAAAGTATATTTGACATTTTCACAAATTTAAAATATGTAGATTATAAATTGATCTATATAGATGCCTATATAAATCAAATTTTTATTTATAAAACAATATAAATATATATTTTAATAATATCAAGATTTTCAAGTTTTTTTCATAAAATTACTGAATTTTTCATTTTTGTTGTAATTATTTTTATTATAAAAACAAAACATGAGAAGATAAAGAATTTAAAGAATATATAAAGAAATAAGAAAAAATAAAAATATAAAAAAGAAAGAACTGAAATAGAAGAATATATAGACAGAAGTGATAAGGGAAAAAATAGCAATGAAAGAAAATACAAAAGTGAATTACACAAAATGCAATGTTTTTTTTTGCAAATGTGCATCGCATCATTGATAACCTAAAGAAGAATTCCATTGACAATCACGATATGTTAATTTCGAATATCACAAAAAAATAAAGTTCTAAGTTTTATATTTATTAATATACTTAAAAAAATGCATGAAATAAAACAACTTTTCCTTCCTTTTCATCATCAATATATGCTTACCGATATATCAGCATGCTAATTAATCAAGTTTTATTCATTTCGCTCTTGATCATTGTATAGAGATCGTTCACATTGGAAATTACGTAACTGCGGTAAAGATAACTAAATAGTTAGCGAAAATGTGCAATAAGAAAATTACATGTAAATAAAAAGAAAAAAAAGTGCAACCGAAATAAAAATAGAGTCTACTGAGATAAGTTTACATTCGCGAGTAGAATTTGACAAAATCGCAGATAATCTCTCCTAATGATATGAATATAAACGTGCAAATGTTGTATCGTAATTCTGTCAAATAATTTTGTCAGACGGATACAGTATATATACGTCGTTACATGTTACAGCTCCAATAATCGTCCTAGATTTCGAGTTTATAACCTCGTCATAATCTCTGTATACACTGCCATCCGCGAGCAAATTTGTATAACGTAAAGTTTCTCCTATTTCTAGCATATATAGGAAGCTGTTTCGAATAAAAGGGTGTTTTTTTTTTTTCTTCGTCGACAATTCCAAGTGACTGCTCAATTAACGCAAACATACCTGCTGTAATAATACACTGAACTTTTCAAAATCTTCTTCAATTGTTTATTACACGCACTATGCTTGGTTATAGGAAACTATCTTGCATTAGCCATCCCCAGACTTTATCCGAACCTCAACAATTTAATTAACCCCCTAACAGGCCCTATGCAGAAAAAATATGGCAGCTCTACGTCATTAAATGTAGCCATGATAACTGACATACAGAATAGCAACGCTATTCGATTTTCTAGCACTTGGATTTTCTAGCATTAAACTTAGAGGTCGCTCGAGTTGATTTCACGCGTAGAAATTTGGTGGATAATATACAGGGTGTCCCATTTTAATCTATCACCTCTTTTATCTTCGCAGAATAAGACCGAATAAAAAGAAGATATACAGGGTCCCGAAACTTTTGACACACCCGAAGTGTGAAGGTAGATTGGACCAAACTGAGTCGAAAAGTTCTGTACCATTTTCCTCTATAACGCTGCAGAAAGAAAGTATTATTGAGTAAAGTCTGGCTCGATCATTGCCGATCTTTAGTCAAACGCATGTCGGTGAGCCACGCGCCTGATAATGTGTGTGAGCGTTCAGCTGTTAACAGTGACGCACCACCCAGACGCGCAGCTTATTGACGCGTGTCCGGCTAAAGATCGGTGCTGATTAGCCAGATTTTACTCAAGAATAACTTCTTTCTGAAGCGTTATAGAGGAAAATGGTACAGGACTTTTCGACTCAGTTTGGCCCAATCTACCTTCACATTTCGGATGTGTTAAAATTTTCGGGACACCCTGTATGTATATATATATATAGGGTGTCTCGAAAATTTTATATATATATATATATATATATATATATATATAAATTATACATATGTTTAGGCAAAAATTATTTAGTTCAAAGGAGGGAAAAATAGGTAAGAGATACGGCACATTGAATTTTGCGATACCCGATATGATATCCTGCCCACCCAGAAAATGGGTCTGTTCGTTTTAGCTGAACTGTCTGCACTAATTCAGAGTTTATCTTTTTCTCTCCATATTGGAAAGAAAAAAATAAACTAGTGCAGCTGAACTAGTGCAGCCAGTTCAGTTAAAACGAACAGACTCAATGACTGCTCTGGCCATCACATTTCCCATGTGACAATATATAGAGAATAAATTATTTTCTGTGGGAATAAATTATTTTCCATTTATATATATATATGTATATATTTCTTTTTTCTTTATATCGTCGTTAATATTATTAATGATTTCTCAGAAAATCTCACGAAATAAATATCGGTAACAACGCAATTTTACGAAGAATTTTATATGTAAGTGTTTCTAACCTTTTATTTTCCATTATAGATTACAAGCCGGTTATTCTTTCACACGAATAACTTTATTTTAACAAATTGTATCTCTCAAATAACTCTAATTAGTTGTGTTAAAGAAAATTAATAAATGATAAATTTATAAGCAAATGTATGAAGCAAATATAATAGTTAAAGCAAACATCTATATTTCAAAATATATGTAACAAATAACATTTGTTATTTAATTATAAAATTATAAATGTTATTATAATAATACTATTCTCAGGTTTATTTAAACAGTAAGATTCAAAGGCTTTTGAAATTATTTTATATACTCTTATATGGGAGATGGTATATATATGTATATATATTTATCTAATAATAGAGCATTTAGCTTATGTTTCCTTAATTTTTTACTCATATCTATCATTCATTTAGACTTCTTAATTACATTTTTTCTTTAATTTTTTTTTAATTAATAATATCCTAGTGATAATAGTGATTTTTATATTTTATAATTTACAGTTACTAATACAGAATAAGAACAATTTTGTATTTAATATGGACAGATCTCTAAAAAGATTGTTGCAACTATATCCAATAGCACGTAATTGGACAGTCTTATCAAATTATATAAAACCATTTCAATCAGTCCAAAGTATATCACGAATATATAGCACTAGTTTGACAGGTAATTGAACAATTTAAATATATTTATGATATAAATATAATACACTGCAACAAAATTTTCCTCAGATCATACACAACTGGAAGATCTTACATTATTAATGAAAAAGAACTATGCATCCAATGATATCAAAATACCATATAAGCATATGAAAATCTTAGAAGATGCAGCAACAAATTATATGAATATGTCTATGCATGATGTTGTTGATACAATGTCTACATTATTTAAAGTATCTAGAAATATAAAAGATATACAAATAATCGGAAAACACATAGGCTTTATACGTTTATGTGAAGTATTAAACAAGGACATTAGACTCATGAAAACAAATGACATTATTGAAATCCTGAAAGTATTTACATACTTTAAAATCCCAACCAATAGTATTTTAATTCAATCACTGTTGCAAATGATTCGCACAACTATAAATGAAATATCTCTTCGAGATATAATCTTTATATTTTTTTTATTAAAGAAAATGGATAGCACACCATTGCGAGATGCTTTACTGATAGCTCTGCCTTTAGTATTTCAAGCACAGTTACCCACAAAGTTAGACTCAGAAGATATAGTTCTGTTAACATGGTCTTTAAGATTTGCATGTGAAAATAATTTAAATAATCCAATAATACAAGATACAATACTCAAATCACTGTGGAAATATGAAAATCTAGATGTACAAACAGCTTTGTCCATCTTTCGCAGTTTGTGTTATATATCTCATTTATCTCCAATAGTTTTTGATGTATTGTCTGATGTACAAAAAATTCTTATAGCTAATGCGAAACAATTAAATATTCGAGAAATAATCAAGACACTTGAAAAACTGGTGTTTGCCATTACAAATAAGTATGTTATAAAATTCTTATATTAATATCTGGTAATAAAAAGTAAGATATATAAATAATATACTATTTATTATAGCAGAGAACATGGATGCAAGTTCTACAATGAGACATTAATCGATGCTTGCGTTAATTCAGCATTATCTTCAAACATTAATTTCTCTAGCGGTATTTCTCTACTCAAGCTATTAAACGACTTAAATTATGCACATATACCTTTCTTGGAATATTTAGCAGCAAAATGCTTTGAAGAGCCGAATCTATTAAAAGATGCACCATATTTTAAAATATCCATTTTCTTAAAAGGACTTACCAATGCTGATTACAAACCAGTATTTTGGGATACTATTCGAGATGCGATATTGGCAAATGAAGTAGAGAATAAGCCCTTCAGGAAATCTATGATCAGATTTGCTCTGCATTTAACTGCATTAGATTGTTATAGTCCAAATTTAATCAAGAAAGTTTTTTCTGAGAATATAAAAGCTAATGATAAAATGAAGGATATTTATGCTAGAGAAATATTACTTTTATATCAAAGTACTAAAACATTGTATCCTACATATGATGGACCATGGCCGTCGCAAGATATACTCAAATATGCTATTGATAATGTCAGCCCAATTCTTCCTACATATTCTATGAGAGCAGCACTAGAGTTAGCACTAGGTGGTCCTCAATATATTCACAATGATTTAAGAACAAGATTAGGACATTATATTGGTAAGTAATGAGCTCTAGTTTCTCTTTTATTGTTATTAAGTGCAAAATATATTATTTGCTAAGCTAAAAAAAATAATCATTTTTATTTTTTAATTATTGAATAATGTATTAATAAATTAACTACATACATAATTTTAAGTCTGATAAATATATTAATTAAAGATAATATAATTTTATTATAATTATCTTTAAATTATTTAAATTATGATAGTAATCTAAAATTTTATCTATCATTCTCTGTAGATCATGTTATTGTAATGAGGAAAGGTAGATACCCTATTGCAATTAATACAGTTACATCTAGCGAAACCAATACAATTTATGTTGAAGATATACAAACTCCAAGTGAAAGTCAAATGTAAGAACATTTCCAATTTATTTAACACATTACACTTATTTAATCATTTATTTATTATTATGATGCATATGTTATATTTCAGAATACTTATTTTCAATTTACCTGATACTGCATATGCTGCAAATTCACAAAGATTGAAAAGTACATGGTTGCTAAAAATAAGGTCTGCTGAGGCCTTAACAAAGTCCAATACAATTGCAATAAATTCTAGCTCTTGGATGAAATTACCTGAACATGAAAGAGTTCCTTATTTGATGCAAGCTATAAGACTGAAAAGTGAAGATTTTTCAACTGATTGAAATATTTTGTAAGCAATATTATAAAATATGTTTCTACAAATGTGGATTTATCATCATATATTCTCAAAATTGTAAACGTTGCAATTACAACAAATGTATATTAACTATTAATGTACAGTTGCGTAAATAGATAAATATACACAAGTAATAAAATAATGATCTATTTAAAAATATGGAAAAACAAAACAAGAATATAAAATAATACATAGCTAACCAGATCAATTAATATACTAATAAAAATAAGCTTTTTTTAATCTAAATTATAAATACTGCAATAAGATTATTATAATATCTGTATGTGTGTGTATGTATGAGAGAGAGAGAGAGAGAGAGAGAAATAGAGACATAACTATTTTATAATTTTTATAATTCATGCTCAGATATATTTCTCTTAGCTGTTACACACATACACACACACATATATATATATATATAGTGCGTGTGTGTTTGTGTGTACAGGGTGTCCCCCTGATATTTAAAATAAATATTTAAAAATATTTATTCATTTTTGTTTTTAAAATTGAATTATTGAATCTATTTCAATATAAATCAGAATTGTCATTATAATGTTTAATTGAATATTAGGAATTTTGAAAACAAAAATAAATAAATATTTTTAAAAATTAATGATATACTTAGGACCAATTTCACCACCTTCGTGTGTGCACGCGCGCGCGCGCGCGCTTCTTGTCCATATATGACTTTGATATATTTCAAACTTTTTTTGTTAATTTTTTAATAAGCAACGAGCGACAATTAAATTAGAAGAAAAACTCAGAATTATGTCCTTGACAACATATATCAAGGTCATTGAAATCGGTAAGGTCGCCTTTAATCTTAAGTTTTACCAATTCCTCTCCCGCCATATCATCATTGCATTATTGCATAGTTTTTTTCGTTTTTCAAGGCAAATATGAACCAACAAACGTTTTAATTAGTTTTTCCGTGACCAAGGAACGATTGCGCATCGATTGAACTAAGATTGAAACAAAAATAATATCTTCCGGCTAACTTCATATAAAATTTTATTTTCGTATTTTCATAAACAATATTAATCAACAAACGTTATAATTAGGCCAACAATCACCAACAAACGATTCGTAAAAAAAAAAATTATAAAAGTGAATGTTGACCGGCTAACTTTATGAAGCTTTACAAAGTTTGATTTAAGGGCCAATTTCACCACCTTCGCTTAAATTAACCGACGGCAGGGTAGCAACTGAAATGATAAGAATGCTTGGTTTTCATTCATCTCTATTTTCTGTTGCCACCCTGCTGATTTTAACCGTCGGTTAACTTAACCGAAGGTGGTGAAATTGGCCCTAAAAAATATTCGTAACTAACAGTCATAATGCATAAATAACTAGACGCATTGCGTCTAGCTATTATTGGACTCGGAAGAAGCTATCTTCAAGTTTGCATGTACACTAGTACATATTATACTAGTTGAACTAAAAGAAGAACAAATCTTTGATCGTAAATTATTCCTTGATCTCAGAAAAGAGATCTTTTATCTATATGTTTTATATATCTATGGGTGAAGTAAACCACCGGGATCTGCTGCCAGGCATATCGGAGCAGATGAAAACAAGCGATGCTCAAGAGTGAAGGTTCGCATTTCTTGGTTGATTGCTATTTTTCGAGAGAGGAACGCAAGAAGGAAGCGAACGAGAAATCGATTCGCCGTCGTCGTCGTCGTCCTGTTGTTACTTCCAGGAGATTTTGAGTGAATCTTATAACGTGATTCTTCTCCTTTCTTTATTTCCTACACTCGCCAGGGCGTCCAATCAAATTGGGAACGATGTAAGTATTCTCCTCCGGCAGATCCGTTCCCCGATCGCCACATTGGGGATGTTGGCGCGATCATCCGCAACTGCCATCATCGTCGACGGCGATCACGAGCGGCCCGGTTCCGTAATAGACATAGTAGCGAAGGGAGTGCCCTTTCGAATCCTTAGGAGATGTCTTACAGCGATGGTGCACGTCCGATACGAAAATTTGGCACGAAATCGCCGAAGAAGCTGTGCGTGACCACCAAGAGCGAGAACGGCGAGAAAACCACGACATCGGTGAATTGCAGCGGTCATCATCACAATCACTATCATCACAGTCATCATCGCTTCCTAGATCCCGGCCCGCAGCCATCGGTGCACAAGCGTAATCTCTACGTTGTCTCCTTCCCGCTGATACTGCTGTTTAATGTACTACGGACTCTGCTATACCAACTGTTTATGGTGTTCAAGTATCTGTATACCTCTACATCCCAGCTGATTCAACGTAGACAAGCGTCCAAACAGGTCTGCCAGTTAGAGATTGTTGTCGGGCAAAAGCCGACGGATGGTCGTTTGACCAACAGTGGCCAAGTAGAGGGAGAGATCATGTCGCAAGTGCCTAGACGTCCAATCGGGCCAGGTCCCGGAGATCCATTGCTTGCCAAACAAAAACATCATCATCGCAGAGCATTTGAGTTTATCAGCAAGGCACTCAAGATTGATGAGGATAATGAAGGTACACTGTTTATTAATGCAATTTTAAAAAGATTAAAGACAACAATTAGAATATAGCTACAATGTGCAAATTTAAAATAATATTTATATTCTATAAAATTATTTGTAGCCTAAATTACATGCAATTTAATTGTCTCCATATCTGATTAATATTAACTTTTTGCAACAGGGCAGAAGGAAATGGCGATCGAATTGTACAAGAAGGGAATTGGAGAACTTGAAAAGGGAATAGCTGTAGAATGTACTGGAGGGCATGGCGAAGTATGGGAGCACGCGCAAAGACTTCACGACAAAATGTGTACAAACTTGGCAATGGCGAAAGACAGGCTTGATTTCCTTGGTTAGTATGATTGTCATTGTATTTGCTTTGCGCATCGACATCTCTTAAGCTATTCCACGCTTATTTACCTATGGTATAAACATGTATTACTCGTGAATATAATAAATTTGTCGGTATCGATAATTAGCAATATTACGTACTCGTGCCAGTTCTATTTGCAAAACAAAGTATCCACAGGTAAATTTTAACAATGACGAGAAAGAATATCGATGATTGGCATGCTCGTGTGCAATTTATTTTTCTTTCTTTCACATATACGAACGTATGTGTACATGCATGTTTCGCGTTTAATAATTTTCTCTATAGTTCATATTGTGCACAAATTAATTTTCATTTTGCATTTTTCTGCGATGCAAAATAACAACCAAATTTATCTATGTAAATTAACAATTCAATATTATATGGGAGCATTTTGATAATAATTGAGATAATCACACATTCAAAATCTGATATTAACGACAGTAATATTTAATACATCGGTACTCTTTCGCTACAATTGTGAAAGAGATCAGCCTGATTTTCTCTTTAGCCTACTGCAGCATGGCAGAGAATGTTTTTTTCCTTTTTTGTAGCGAGTGTGTGTGAGCTGAGAAAGCTGGGTATCAACAATCAATATCGCGCTCCTGGAAATAAAACGGACGGCAAACATTTGGGAAAGCATCTGAGGGTTCGCCGCAATATACACACTTTTCAAACCGCTCAAACTTCATTTAACGCTAATCATAATAAGAACACGAACAATATAAACGCGACAGTTAATAGTGGGCAGACCATATGTACCCAAATTCCCAAGCTAAAACCACGTTCGCCAAAAAACTGTCATACTACTGAAGGTATTATTCGTCTGAGATTTTGCGCTTAAACATAAAAGACTCGAATGCATGTAAATAATATAGTGCTCTTCTTTCTCTTGATTCATATTATCCATTTTGAAGAAATGCTTTTATCTTAGCCCTGTATGTTAAATGTTTCACATATAAAATTAGATATATAAATGTAAGCTTGTAAGTTACTACTCATGCATCAATGTGTTATATATATTTTTCATATTGCTTCTTTGTGTTGCTGTAGAAATTGCCAGATTTTTATATGTAAATTCTAAATTTCCTATTATAGTGCTTTGCAAATAGGTCTAACATATTATTTATAGAATATAGACAAAATTCATTAAATATGTTAATATATACATATAAACACAATTGTGTTTGTAAAAATTATAATTCTTTACTGTATATTATTTAATATATTTAGAATGACAATGAGATATTTATATTTTTTGTTTATAATTTGTTTCTCTCGAGATTTAAAGTTAAAAACTTTATATTAGTTCTATTACTTATAAAATAATTTGATCTTTAATACAGTTAAAATTTATATATGTATGTACAAGAATATTTTATATTTAAGTTGAGACCAAAATATCCAAAAAGATATGTAAAATTTTAAAAATGTATTAGACAAAAGTTGTTTAATTTTGAGAGGGATATCTTGTAGAGAGCACGGTTTTATTCCAGATGCAGGCATTTCTAAAAGTGTAAGTTTAACTGGACCTTGATAATATAAACCCAAGATCAAACTGTTAATACCACAAAATACATCATTTTATACTTTGCAAATTTTGTCTAAAACATTTTTCTATAAAATGCACTTTTCGAAAAGTTCATTTGTTACAACATATTTCGGACACCTGGTACATAACGTTTATTTTTTTTACATCAGAACCAAAAAATGTATTTTGCTGATATAAGAGAACCTATTTTATGTTAATTCAAATAATATTTCTTTAAATATTTTATTATAAAATGTAAATATTAGACTTAATTATAATAGAATTATCAAAATTAGCAAGAAACAGAGTAAATACATATTGTATTGGCATACTAAAAAAGATGAGATATTTCTAAAACCATAGATTTCTAAAAATTTTGCTAAAAAAGCTTATTTTTTATAAATAATATAGAATAGTTTTGGGCATATACAGGGTGAGGCAATCTAAAATAGACCGCATAACTCGGTTGCTTTTGGCAATAGAAAAAAATGCATCGAATTAATTTTGCTTGATTTTAAAAGAGATATAATTTAATGTCAATAATTTTTTGTAGATGCAAAATTGATCGGATGCTTTTTTTTCTATTGCCAAAAGCAGCTAAATTATTCAGGTGATCTATTTTAGATACCTTGTGCTGCATACATATTCCTATATATATTTATAGTGATTTTTCTATATTATCGAAATTATACATTACTACTTTTGAGTTTTATTTGCAAATGCAGATATTATTTCAGCATCCGGCAGGAAATTGTCAGTTCCTGGCAAACGAATAACGGGAACATCTCTAAGCAAGAGTCAGACATTGCCAAGAAGCATGGGTAGATCGACGCCTATTCAACCTTGTCATAGGACCATGCCAATCAAACCATCATCCACACCGCCTTCTGTAAAAAGACAACTGTCCGTACCAGGCAATGGTTCACCTATACGTCGCCCAGGGACACCCACTACCTCGAACAGTAACAGAAGTACTCCAACTAGGAAAGTACCTATCTTGAAAGGCGTGGATCCAAAACTTACGCAAGTGATTCTCGATGAAATTTTAGAAGGAGGAGCGCCAGTACAATGGGAAGACATTGCTGGCCAAGAGGTATATTTCTCTTCTTCTCTTTTCCTTTTTTAAATTATCTTTCTTGTTTGCATCGGTTAAATTGATAGAAATCTTGTCTTTGACTTCCTCGATTTTGTCTTCATTTCTATTAATTATTTTGTAATATATTGGACTTTTAGACTGCAAAACAAGCTTTACAAGAGATGGTAATTCTACCGTCACTACGACCTGAACTATTCACCGGTTTGCGAACACCTGCTAGAGGATTGTTGTTATTTGGACCGCCGGGGAACGGAAAAACGTTGCTGGCGCGTGCTGTCGCAACTCAATGCAACGCAACGTTTTTTTCAATTTCGGCCGCTAGTCTGATGTCCAAATACGTCGGAGAGGGTGAGAAATTAGTAAGGGCTTTATTCGCGATTGCACGGGAATTACAGCCATCCGTTATTTTTATCGACGAAGTGGATTCGTTATTAAGCGAGCGAAAAGATAATGAACACGAAGCTTCCAGGTATGTATTTTATTCTGTGTGTTTCTTTTAAACGCAGCCAACTATATCGAGAAAAAATTGAGGAATCGATTAATTTAATATTTTAGGAGATTAAAAACAGAATTCTTAGTCGAATTTGATGGTTTGCCTTGCAATCCCGAGGAGAGAGTACTCGTTATGGCTGCTACAAATAGACCACAAGAATTGGATGAAGCTGCTTTAAGAAGATTCACGAAACGCGTATATGTTACATTGCCGGATTTGCAGACAAGAATTATATTGCTTCAGAGGCTCTTAGCCAAGCACAATGATCCATTAACACCTGAAGAATTGAACGAGATGGCAATTCTGACAGAGGGATACTCGGGAAGTGATTTGACTGGTTTAGCTAAGGATGCAGCACTTGGGCCTATCAGAGGTAATATTAAATCAATTTTGTTGGGCTTCTATATTTGTGTTTCCAAGTTACATTATGAATCAAAATATGCATTTGGTTATTTATTTTAGTTTCTTATCGATTCTAGAAATAATTTTATCAATTGCATATGCACACTCTCCAATAATATGATATTTACTACATAAATTAATATTATGTTTTGAAACTTTATTGTATTTATTCCTGTTGTACATTTTAAAACCTGATAAAGATGTAAAATGTTTTATCAAATTTCTATATCAGTTTTTAAAATTTGCTCTAAAAAGAATCTATGAAATTTTGTCTTAATTTAGCATTAGATGTATTTTCATATTATTTTTAGAACTGAATCCAGATCAGGTGAAAGAATTGGACCTTAATTCTGTTCGTAATATCACTATGCAAGATTTTCGTGATTCTCTAAGAAGAATTCGTAGATCTGTTTCGCCGGCAAGTTTAACTGCTTATGAGAAATGGAACTTCGAATATGGAGATGTGAGTCTTTGATTTAAAGTAAGTTGTATGGGCTCTTGAACTAATCACGTTTTGAATTAGATATAATCTGCAAAACGAAATTACAAATATTCCGCAAAATAACGAAAAAAAAGTGTGTAATATCAAATGTCTCGATATAAAAACAATTTTTGCACTTTTATTCAATTTCAATGAATGATATATTGATGTTTATAAAGAGGATGGCAGCGAAGATAAAAAAGATATGTTCTTTAATTCCTAAGATACTTTTGTCTTGACAACAAAGAAGTTACTAGATTTACTTATATTGTTATTGCATCCAGTGTTGTAAATGTAGTTATTTGAATCTTGCCTTATTTTTACGTTAGAATAATCTTTTGCGACAAATAAAACTTACATTTTTGACAGTGATTTAAAATGTATCTCGAAGATATATTCTATATTAATTTTACGAGATACAATACTCCATGCCCCATTTCTAGCTTATGTTCAAATATTTCCAGTGCGTACAAAGAAAAATCAAAAAATAAGGTTTGCAACTCGTATACTTTTTTAATAATTAACTTTTGGTCCAGTACTTACGTCTCTTAAATAAATACATCCTTACACAACATAATCACCTTTTTTGACACAGTTGCATTTTTCATTGAGGCACTTGTCTAGATCATAGAAGATATCTATGCATCAAAATATCGTATCGATAAAAAGTTAAATCTTATTGATGCAGCTACTTCTGCATATGCTTAACATCATTCAATTGGAATCAGATTTTCACCTGTTTTCATACTGAAAAAGACACTTTCGAGCAATTCCAATCAGATGATGTCAAGCATGAAGTGCAAAAGTGGCTACATTAATAGAATCTAACTTTCTACTGATAGAGTTTTGATATGTGAATTCATTACCTAGACAAGTATTTCAATAGAGAAGAAGACTATATTAAAAAGTAGTGTGAGCACATTCATATTTGAGAGACTTTAGTCTTAGAAACTAAGTACTTTATCAAGAATTAAATATTAAAAAGTACGCGAGGGATCTTACTTTTTGATTTCCCTTAGTAGCTTTAATGTTAGCATTCCAAAATCAAAAATATGTATTTATTATTTATATTATTTATATATTTATTAGCTCCATGTGATTCTTAACGATAACTAGTGTTTGAAATGTATGATATTCATTTGTTATATGATAAATTAGATCTGTTCTTTATAACTAAACTAATTGTTTTAGTTCAACTATAGAAAATAGACTTATAACACTTAAAGAAAAAAAAATATCAGGATGTTATATATTATTATAGTTAACTTTAGAAACTTAAAAAAGAAAACAGATGTGATTAAGCACACAGTCTGCAATCGTGCAATATAATGAGAATTTACAAAATTGTACTCGATTATATATATTATTTATAAAGTTGACGCGCGAGTGCGAACCAATTTAATACTATGACATGACCCGATCCATTATCATGACAGTAGATTATATTTACAAATGAAACAGTGCACGTCCAATCAGATAATAAAAAAAAGTATTAATGACGTACAAATAACATTAGTCGTATGATTATTATGCGCGACATGATATAAGTGTAGACTTATACAAAAATATATATAGGATGTTTATTTGATAAGTTTCCATCTTGTTTATCTATAACCGAGCTTTTGCAAAAAATGCCAAGAGAAGTTAATTTTGTTTTCAAGAGGCATAATTTCAATTGAGAATAACTACCCCGAAAAAGCCGTTGAATTTATCGCATATTTATCATAAATCCCTCTTGAAAACAAATTTGATATCTTTTATTAGTATTCTTTGCAAGCCGATTACGAAGTAAGTAGGATGGAAACTTCGCAAATAAACACATCCTCTCTCTCTCTCTCTCTCTCTCTCTCTCTCTCTCTCTCTATATATATATA
>JBCEZY010000045.1:1772243-1788202 GCA_039654445.1 Cataglyphis savignyi
ACACACACACACACACACACACACACACACACACACACACACACACACACACACACACACACACATATATATATATAGATGATAAATTGTATTTTCATTCTCTTTAGAGTATGTTACTGAATCTCTATAAAGTCGCTTATATCGTGGGATATATTGATTGTTAATTAATAGTAGGATAGAGAGAGGAAAAACGGAGAAACCCTGATACTCTCTTAATCATTGTGATAGCAAGCAGAATTGCTCGAAAATCAAGACGATATTTAGATCAGCACTTTAATGTTAATAACAAACAAATTTGTAATGCAGATTCTAATTAGTGACATTTAATCAATCATCGTAAATACTAATGAACACATGTGTATGCGAATACCTATACAAACATCTGCATGAGTTATTGTATGGTATTATGTTATAATGAAGGCGAATTGTTGCGATAGAGCAATTGTAAATAATCTAATTAATGTACAGTATTAAAAAAAAAACAGAAAGAAAAGAAGTAATAATTAGCAATAGGCTCTCAGTAGCTGATTTACCTCTTAAATTTTAGCGCGACTTAAGGAATAAAATATATATTTTAATTGCACTCTGCTGTTTCATATTTACATCATCCCAATTTTCCGTTACGAAGTCTTTTATAATGTAGAAGTTTCTACTTTTATAATGTAGAAAGAGAATATAAATATTTCATATACTCGAAATTACCATTTCTGCGCGCTCTCTATAGTTTATCTATGGATCATCTATAATCTATATACATAATAATAAAGATATTTCACCTATCGTCCTTCGATGTATTGCATACAAAGAACGAAATCTTAATGGAAAAATCCTATTTTCTCGTATAAGTAATATAATGGAAATTTGAGTTTTTATGGTAGTATGAAAAAAAAATTGATATATTTTTTACTTCTATATTTTATGTATAAACATTATTATGAACACAAATAATCGGATAAATGGCTTCGCCGCGAAAATTAATACCCACGCTGAAACATCTGTCACCTCGGTCATTCGAAAATGTACCCAACATTAGGTGAGAATAAACATCTTTATTATTAAATCAAGCTAAATAATCATAAGTAATAATTTAGTAGAGCATCCTCAAGTCCGAAAACTCCCAATAATTTAAAAACTGTGAAGAATGAAAATTTGTTGTCGCCGTTTAATATCGATACTCCGAATAGAATCAGATTATTAAGGGACGGTCTACCGAGAAAACATCGTTCTGTGCTAGGCACGGGTGCTTTTGGTACCGTCTACAAGGCGCTTTATAAAGGTATTTTAATCTTGTTAATAAATTTTAGTGATTTTTAAAATATACAAAAAGATAAAATCGAAATATAAATTTGAACACTTCTATTATATCTCCCTCTGTCTCTTTCTCACTCAGGGGATCAAGTAGCAGCCAAGATAATTCAACGGAACGATAACGAAGTAATAAAGTCAGAGAAACATGCAGCTGTTCTACGACATGCTAATATCGTGAAAATATTGAATATAGAACAGGGTAGCAGCTTATCGCTGATAACGATGGAGTTGTGTGGCACATCGTTACAAGACAGATTACAGGAATCAGTTCTATCCAAAGAGAAACGGGTTTCCATTTGGCGGGATATCGCCCGCGCGCTCCAATTTTGTCATAATTCTGCGGTGATACACGCGGATGTGAAAGCGACTAATATCCTGATGGTCGCTGATGATCGAGCCAAGCTCACAGACTTCGGTAGCTCTATGCTGATTGGCGAAACACACGATTCGATCAAGCCACGAGTACGCGTATGCAATTCGTTAAATGTGTTTATTTTTACTAAAAAAATATTTTTATCTTCAAACTTGCAGTCGTAAAGAGAAAATAATTCCATAATTTAAAAAATTGTAAAGATATATGTACATACTCGCCTAATGACAGTGTATCTTTATTTAAAAAAAGAAAAAAAAACCAGTTTTATCTCTCTATCAGGGTACACCAGGTTACACAGCACCAGAAGTACTCAGAGGAGATATACCTACATTTGCCGCCGACATTTACTCACTAGGAATCGTGGCTTGGCAAATGCTATCTCGGGAAGTACCTTTCCATGGATTACACATTCACACCATCATATATATTTCTGTAAAAGGAACGCGTCCTGAAAGTGAAGCTCTCGATGATGAATTCGGTGGAAGATACAAGGAATTGTTCAAAGCAGCATGGTCGCAGAATATCATGGATAGACCAACACTAAGCGAAATTATCAATAAACTCGATCTATTATAATTAATTGTTAATATTTATTTATGCAAGAATAAGCATATAAGGAATCTTACTTGTGATACATAGCTAGATTACCACTTGTGTCTTGGAATAAAATCCTGAGAATGATACTTGGTATGATGTGTTGAAAATCAGTTTTATGTATCTGGCATCTCGCCACCAGGTACCAACTGAAAAAAATAAATAAATTATAAAAATTCTTGCCTCATTTTTCTTTTGCTTTATGTATTGATACTTTGAGTTTAAATACTTTAATCTTAATTCTCTTAAAATTAAATATAATATTAGATAGCATCAATAAAAAAACTACCATAGTAATATTGCTGCCATTAAGAAGGATTTGATCCAGCTTTGTGACTCTACGACCTTCGGGGGTTGCCTCGCTTTCTGTCACATCCTCCAACAACATATTGACAAAATCATCGAAGCCTTGCAGAGTTCCTACAATCTCCTTGTCGTTCTTCATAATGATATGTATTCGAGAACCAATGCATTTGTCGACTAATTCTGCAAATAATATTGCAAATAATAATGCATGAATGGGCTGTACGTATTTACGTGCTTTACGTATATATTTGAGGGAGATCGAGAGAAATATTATATACAATATTATATATTATACATATAATATTATATATTTATATACATATACTATATATTATATTATATATAATATTATATATTATATATATATTATATATATTATATAATATTATATATGTAATATATAAATTAAAAAAAAAGAAAAGATTTAAAAAAAAGAGATTGTTTATATATACAAATTGATTATTTTACCTAATGGCAACAACGTAGATGGATTCGTGCTCACCGAAGTAGCCATGGTGATTCGTATACATATAAATCAAAGAGAAGGAGTGATGGGCGGTATTTTCATACCTGTTATTTTGTAACTGTATTGAAAGATAACCGTTGTAACTAGTTATCAATTTTCTCCAATGGCAGTTATTTTATAATTGTGTACATATTTCATTCGTCATCGTCATTTTGTATTGGAGTTTCCAGAATATCCCTATCTTATAGCCAATCGGCACATTCAATTTATGACAAATAAAATATTCCCTAAAAAATTAAGAATTTATTTGTCGTATGACAAATTATTCAAGTATGTTGATTGGTTGCAAAATAAAAAATTTCAAGAGATTTGAGATTTTCTATCGTACAGCAAAAAAAAAAAAGCTTGAGAGTGCGAATTCATGCAGTGAGTTTGTTCTCTAACATATTCATTGCTGCAAGTTTATAAGAATTGAGACGCAATAATAAATAATATATTGAATTATAATATTTTTTTGTTTCAAATTTCTAAACTGTTACAAAATAACTCTATTAATTGTCAATTTCACCACCTTCGGTTAGATTAATCGACGCTCTGCTGATTTTAACCGTCGGTTAACTTAACCAAAAGTGGTGAAATTAGCCCTTAATCATATAATAATACTACTATATTGCTAGTCATGTATCTTTCCAATAAGCGGTGTTAGCGAAAATATTACGGTGCAGATGTATATCAACCTCTCGCTCTATTTGCGTTCTAGTCTCAACGCGCATGCGCGAATTTTGTTGAGCCAATAATATTACATGTATAACCCTACGTATGCCAGCGCATGCGCATTACATCAAGTACACAAATTATGGAAGCGAGAAGTTGATATATGTCTGCACCATAATGTTTTCGTCCGCATTGAGCTTTGACTAGCAATATAGTAGTATTACATATATAATTTAAATGAACAGTTATTTGTGAGTGACGATAACCGTTTTAATCGTTACAGTAAAATAACTATTTATCCCATCATTAAGGGCCAATTTCATCACCTTTGGTTAAGATAACCGACGGTTAAAATCAACAAGGTAGCAAAAGAAGATAGAGGTGAAAGAAAACCAAGCATTCTTATCATTTCAGTTGCCACTCTGCTGATTTTAACCGTCGGTTATCTTAACCGAAGGTGGAGCTCCATAAAATTAGCCGATCAAAATTCATTTTTATAATTTTTTTTTTACGAATCGTTTGTTAGTCGTTTGTTGGTGATTGTTGGTCTAATTACAACGTTTGGTAGTTAATATATTTTTTTTTTAAATACGAAAATAAACTTTTATGTGAAGTTAGCCGGAAAGATATTATTTTTACTTCAATCTTAGTTCAATCAATGTGCAGTCGTTTCTTGGTCACGGAAAAACTATAATTAAAACGTTTGTTGGTTTATATTTGCTTTAAAAAACGAAGAAAACTAATACAATAATGGTGGCGAAAGAAAGATTGATAAAACTTAAGATTAAGGGCGACTTTACCGATTTCAATGATCTTGATATATGTTGTCAAGAACATAATTCTGAGAAACTTTTTCTTCTAATTTAATGTCACTCGTTGCATATTAAAAAGTTATTAACAAAAGAATTTGAAATATACCAAAGTACATACACGAACAGAAAACACTCGCGCGCGCACACACACACACACATACACTCACACGGAAAGTGCAAGGGAGGCCTTCGGTCCCCCTCCCGCACCCGCCCCTCCCACTAACTGGGTAAACCTTGCTTTACAGTGTAACATGTATTTTGTAAATTGTAAAGCGAGGTCCACCCTGCCTATCTGCGTGGGACTGGAGCCGAAGGTCCCCCTTGCATCCTCTGTTTGTGCGTGTGTGTGTGTGCGCGCACGCGCGTATTTTCTGTCCATGCATGTACTTTGGTATATTTCAAACTTTTTTTGTTAATAACTTTTTAATAAGCAACGGGCGACGATTAAATTAGAAGAAAAAGTTACTCAGAATTATGTCTTTGACAACATATCAAGATCATTGAAATCGGTGATGTTACTCTTAATCTTAAGTTTTACCCAATCTCTTCCACCACCATTATTGCATTAGTTTTTTTCGTTTTTCAAGGCAAATGAACCAACAAACGTTTTAATTAATTTTTCTGTGACCAACAAACGATTGGGCATCGATTGAACTAAGATTAAAACAAAAATAATATCTTTCCGGCTAACTTTACACAAAATTTTATTTTTGTATTTTCAAAAAAAAATATTAACCAACAAACGTTGTAATTAGGCCAACAATCACCAACAAACGATCAACAAACAATTTGTAAAAAAAAAATTATAAAAGTGAATGTTGACTGGCTAATTTTACGAAGCTCGTAGCTGGTGAAATTGGCCCTAAAGAGAAATCTGGACCTAAAAGGCCATCCCGGCTTTTTTTCGCAAAACAATCGACGAAGTACTGTTAAGGCCTCTTTTCATGCTGACATTTGACGTTCATTGTCAAAGTCATGTGATTGTCAAAACAGGTCATGTGATGAAATTCTCAACCAATTGTGCGAACAGATATTAGATATCTCGCGCGGTGACAATGCGAACCTCAGTTTCAGGATTATCAATGTGTGATATCAGATCTGTTTTTTATAGCGGTAGCATTAGTTTAAGAGTTTAATCTTACTCTTTCTAACGTGGAGAGAAAACAATTATTCTTCTGCCCTAATTGTAGTCCTTCAAAAAGTAAATTTTGAAACAATACAATAATCCAGCAATCCAGTAATTATGTTCAAAAATTTTCTCCTTGGAATCAATAATAATTAATTGACCAATCAGAACAATGAAATCTTTGTTTCTTCTTTGTCTTGATTGGTCAATCAAACCGCTATTCCATTTGTAGGAGTAAATTTTGGAACGCAAATATACAGGGTGTCCCATAATAACCATATCACCTCTCGTGTGCAGATAGAGCAAGTAAAACTGAAGAAAAAAATCCTTTACTATTTTTTTTCTATAAAAGAGTTATTATGGAGTAAAGTTTGGCCAATCACCGATCTTTAGCCAAGCGCACGACGATGAACCGCGCGTCTGGTCTGCGAAAGCATTCAGCTGTAAAGGCTGTTGCACAATGCAAGACAATAGTGATAGCAACAAGGAAATAACGATAACGATAAGCAATATCTAATGAGAACATTGCATTTTCAAAAAAGCAGATCTCTCATTGGATATCGTTTATTGCTATCGCTATTCTCTTGTTCATTTTGCTATCACCTCGCATTGTGCAAGGGTCTTTACAGTGGCGCACCATTACCAGGCGCGCAGCTCACTGACGTGCGTCCGGTTAAAAGTCGGCGCTGATTGGTCAAACTTTATTCAATAATAATAATTTCTTTATTAAGGGCCAATTTCACCACCTTTGGTTAAGTTAATCGACGATTAAAATCACAACAGAATGGTAAAATCAACAGAAAATAGAGATGAAAGAAAACCAAGCATTCTTATCATTTCAGTTGTCACCCTGCTGATTTTAACCATTCGGTTAACTTAATCGAAGGTGGTGAAATTGGTCCTAAGCGATATAGAAGAAAAATGTAAAGGACTTTTCTTCTCGATTTTACTTGCTTTATCTGCACACAAGAGGTGATACGGTTATTCTGGGACACCCTGTATATAAGCAGAACAAATCCGAACACGCCTAGTGAGTTTCGCAAGACCAATGATTCGTGTTGGTTTTCGCGCAATCCGATATGAAAGATTGACTAGTAATACAAAAACACGTGTCGGTCGGTGAATTTCGGGCATCGGTAGTCGCTGTATTTATTGTAGGTTAATCGGGACCATTCGAGCAGCGGAGTAATAGTATAGTAGTAGTAACAGTAGTAGTAGCAGTAGTAGTAGTGTTGGCGGTGGTGGTGGAAGGCGTCGCGTCAAGAGACATTTCGTTTGCACGCGCGCGTGCGAAAGGAAACGCGAGAGCCGCGAGGCGGCCATTTTAGTTTTTAGTGAGTATGACGTAGAGAGGCTGGGTGTAACTTTGCCGTTTATACGCGAGGGAAAAAGATAATCGACTCTCGCTTGAGGGGAGCGACCGACATCATTCCCGATGAGTGAGCAATTAGATCCACGCGGTCAGGATATTTTCGTATTTTCACGCGACTGATGTAAATCAGCTGTCCAGCTTGTCATCGTGAGGTCTCTCCGCGCATATATCTTGTAACGACGCGCGCGCGCGCGCGCTTGTGTTAGCAGCGCTCTTCTAAAGGGGGGGGGGATTGGCAGTCTCGGCGTGGCTAGAAGGGCTAGAAAGTGTGCAAACGAAGTCGAGCGAGCGAGCGAACGAACGAACGAACGAATCTCTCGACGAGAGATATCTCTCTCTCTCTCTCTCTCTCTCTCTCTCGCCATTTCTCACCTAGTTTAGCAAAAGTGCACTCGTTCACGTGAATTATGAGCGAGGAAAGTAATCCGCGTACGCTGTACGTGGGCAACCTGGACGCCTCGGTGTCCGAGGATCTTCTCTGCGCCCTCTTCTCGCAGATCGGCGCGGTAAAGGGTTGCAAGATCATCCGGGAGCCTGGCAACGACCCGTACGCCTTCGTCGAGTTCACGAATCATCAAAGCGCGGCGACGGCGTTGGCCGCCATGAATAAGCGATCGTTCCTCGACAAGGAAATGAAGGTTAACTGGGCGACCAGCCCAGGCAATCAGCCCAAGCTCGACACCAGCAACCATCATCACATATTCGTCGGCGACCTCTCACCGGAAATTGAGACGCAGACGTTGAAGGAGGCGTTCGCGCCCTTCGGCGAGATCAGCAATTGCAGGATCGTGCGCGATCCGCAAACGCTCAAGAGCAAAGGCTACGCCTTCGTGTCGTTTGTGAAGAAGTCCGAGGCCGAGGCGGCGATTAATGCGATGAACGGCCAGTGGCTGGGCTCGCGTAGCATCAGGACCAACTGGTCCACCAGGAAACCACCGCCGCCGAGATCCGAGCGGCCACGACACTCGAACAATAGTAAACCCAACTATGAAGAGGTATATACCAGCCGGACTCCCCGGATTGCTCCTGGGTGGTTGTGGTTAGAGTAGTTTCACTAATTCTTTATATTGTGAAACTTGCGATTAGGATTTTGTACTAGAATTATTTACACACAGTGATTTCTTCACTTGTGCAGGGTGTTTTGAAGTTGAACGATCAAATATTAGCAGTACATTTTATGAGAAAAAAAGGTTATATAAACAGATCTACAAACACTTTATTAAAATGTTATCGAACATGAATAGCGGATTCTCTGTTAATAAGTTATGCGATATAAGAATAGGTTGGCAATGTTTATCCAAAGAGCATCAATTGTGTGATCCTTGAAATCATCAAATCTTACACAGCTAGGCTTTTATCTGTAGGGAATTGTAAAAATGATAATCTACTGTACAGGAATTGAGTCGCAACAGGAATTGATAAATAAGATCAACGATGCATTCATTGAACTAAAGCTAGTTAGATAATTACATATTGTATTAAATTTAATTTCCCAACAATGTTAATCTTGCATTAGAAACAAAAGATAGCATTTTCAAATGGAAAATTAAACAAATCTCTTTTTTCTCAATGTAACATAATACTAAAACTATTCTAGATCTGTTTATATAATTTTTTTTTTTTTTTTTTTTTTTAATTTTTATTTAAAGAACATACAAAATTTGATCGTTTAAATTTGAAATATCTTGTAAAAATAGCTTGCGCACATAAAGATATTTAAAAATGAATTTGACGTTTTAATTTAATAATAATTTTTATATGAATAAGAAAAAAGTTTATGCAATTATCATGGACTTGAAACAAATAACTACTTTTAGTGATAAAGTACTCATAGATTTGAATGAAAACAAGAGAAAAAAAGAAAATTAAATTTGTTTAATCTTAATTATGTTAAACTTTACATAATGGTATCAAGATTAATTAATGTTTTTCCAATAGGTATATAATCAAAGTAGTCCTACCAATTGCACGGTATATTGCGGAGGTTTCACAAACGGCATCACAGACGAGTTGATAAAGAAAACATTCTCTCCTTTCGGCACCATCCAAGACATAAGAGTATTCAAAGACAAGGGATATGCTTTTATTAAGTTTACAACTAAGGAAGCTGCAACGCATGCCATTGAATCGACACATAATACAGAAATCAATGGTAGCATTGTCAAATGCTTTTGGGGAAAGGAAAACGGCGATCCAAACAGCGTTGGTCCTAATGCCAATCATCAAGCTCAACAGGTTGTTGTTTACATACTTATTATATATGAGCAAGTTGTTCATGGTCCAGTCATTATATACACCATGTACATTTATATGTATTTATTTCAGATTTATTAGCAAGCATATTGAGAGCATTCGCACCCTTCTCTTAGGCCTATGTAAATTACTTTATTTATCTTTTGTATCCCATATTAGCTAAAATTTATATATATGTTTTACATCTTTTACACAACCGAGTTATATAAAAAACAGACGTGAAAATAGACGTTATTTTTTTTTTACAACAGGTGACGGCAGGAGTAGGACAGTATGCGTACGGTTATGGCCAACAGATGGGTTATTGGTATCCGCAAGGCTATCCACAGATGCAGGGACAATTTTTGCAGCCTGCACAATACTATGGTCAATATTATGGACAACAGGCACAATATATGAACAGCATGAGGATGCCTGCACCAAGTGCAGGTGCCTGGCAGCCGACGCAAGCTACCGCCACACCCCCGACAGCGAGTGCGCCCTTGCCGCCGGGCCAGCAGCCCACTATGGTAACATACACCATGCCACATCAGTACCCTACACAATGAAATTGATCATTGACCAGCTAATTGTTACGTACGATATAGTTGCCTCGGGGCTACTGCGAAAATTGTTCTGTCATATACCTAGAGCAACATTTATATTTAAGTTTTCGGGGATGTGTGTGTATGGGTGTACGTGATTGTGTATAAGACTGTGTGTGTGTGTGTGTAGTGCACATATGGCAATGTCTGTTCTGTGAACTAAATATAATTTCGCTCGAAATTCAACATTCACAATAAAAAGAAAAGCGAGAAAAAAAAAAGAAAAACATGATACGCGGGAATCTTTTTTTTGCATATAAAAGAAAAATATTTGTTCTGAAAAACGCGTTATTATTTTCTTTTTCACGTTCCCTCCTGTCGTAGAAACATGTGTAATGTTAATTACATTGAGGTCTACATTTCTCGTGCATTAATGACATCTCGTGCATTCTCGATGCCACCATTGCGCGATGTAACGTAAATACTTAAGTTTTACGATTTTGTAATGCCAATGTTGATCAGGTATATCTCCGAACTTTTCGTTGCGGCCCCTCTGAAAAACTCAACCGAGCCCCGCACCCGTTGATTGCGCTGCGCAAGCGCTGACGTGCGGCAATTTTGCGTTGTTGTTAAATACTGTTTTCATATTTTTGCCATCGCGAGAGACAATTCCCTTTAGGGAGGGAATTTTTCCTTATTTCAATTTTGAATCATCGAACAACACACGCGCGATAAATGTTCATTTTGAAGTGAAGATAAAGAAGCGCATGGTATCAATACCGAACATAGTTAATAAGATTAGAAAAGCGTGATTATAGCTAGACACGGTGCCTGTGATGTATAGCTAGACAGACTTGCGAATGCGTGTACGCCAAGGCGTGCGGGGCTCCTTAACAAATAAAAACTCTGTGCGCGCGCGAGAGATTCGATTAACGAGTTACAATTTTTCTCGTTATGTGATATTTATCGTCGGTGGTTGATGTATAAAAAAAACACTTTGCTATAAGAGAGAGATGAAAAGATGATTTTGCTATAAACATTAGTGAATCGAGATTTCCTTGTGTGAATGCGAATTTAAGCACACTAATCGCTACGATGATGTGCATTAACGGCGTGTCGACCAACGCTCTTTTTATATGATACGTTGCTTGCCTGTTTCCAGACATTATGTTCTGTTCATTCGTGGAATGTTCGTAATTTATACGTTATGCTTATTATATCTTTATGAGAATCCTTGCCATGATGATTTTAAAAGGAGAAAATAAACAAGAATATATAGATCGTTCATGAGGATATAACAGCAAGTACAAAGAGATTGGTCAGTCATGTCGCCATCAACATATTCTATCGTAGACTGTAAGTAATTTAGTGACTCCTCACCGTTTATATAAACGACGTAGCCGATCGAAAAAAAAAAATAAAAATAAATGTAATTTAAGTCTAACGATAATAGTAACGATAAAAACACACGCGCATACTTCCATCGGAATATATTTCTCAATCAAGGACGAGGATCAATTACACATTGATATCTTGATGTCCGAATTAAGATACAAGAGCATTGAAAATTAAAAACGTGCGTGTGTGTGTGCATATTTCATACACTTTAAGTATACAGATGTCGATAATTGATTTTTACGGTGAAACGATTCATTATTCATTCTTTCAATTGACAATCAGCCGTGATGTACGTCTACACACGTTTCTTCGAATTATCATAATCTGTATGGCACGATTCGTGATTCCTTCGTGTCTTCCAAATTCATATAACGAAAATTCGCAGCACAATTGTAACAACAATCGGTTTTATTTTCCTTAGTATCTTTGTCAAAGTTCCTGTATCCTTACTGCAGTTATATTAAATTATGATGCTAGAAGCGAAAAACATGTAAATTTTTGTATTGTAAAATAAGTTTTTTTTTTTTTGTGCAACCGAAAACTGCCTTCTAA
Source organism: Cataglyphis savignyi (assembly GCA_039654445.1). Taxonomy (NCBI): domain Eukaryota; kingdom Metazoa; phylum Arthropoda; class Insecta; order Hymenoptera; family Formicidae; genus Cataglyphis; species Cataglyphis savignyi. The sequence goes on from JBCEZY010000045.1 coordinate 1,784,042, forward strand.
CTTATTTTATATTTCCAGCGAGATTAGAAGAGAGTTTTCAATATATTTTATCAATCTATCTTATTAAATGTAATAATGATAACATATAAAAAAAAGTTTACTTATTTTACAAGAGAAAATTTCACAATTTTTCGCATTTGACATCATAATTCAATACATCAGTAAGGGATCAGGAGCCTTAATCGCTTAACTCGAATGATTGAATCTTTCCGATAGTGTACTGATTGAAGAAAAATATCAAGTATGATATGCATTCAACTATAAAATTGATCTCGCGTTGATACATATTGCGAATGATTATCGCACACATTTATTATTGCTCGTTCAGTTTTATGTTTGTTCGGGGGTTGTTTTTAAAGCGTAAAACTTTCAAATATTTGGTAAGTAATTATATAATCTAAAATTATAAGATTTTATAATTATATGATTAATTATTATTGTACTATAAATAATCTTTTGGTTATCAAAAGTCTCTCTTATTATATAGACACGCGAGTCTTATTGATTGCACATAATTGTTCTTCGCGAAACAATTTTTGTCGAAATTGGATTTGTATGTGTTGCGTTATTCCGAACAGTTCAATTCATTTATTAAGGATCCTGATCCTTTGAGGAAATGAAATAGCTATCCTATTTAAAGAATGACGAAGCGCCATTTCATTTTGTATTGCGAAATTTTCTGAAAAAAATACAAGCGAATTTGATTTCAACCATATTTGATAAATATTAGCATCTCAGTTCACCACCGACGGTAAAATGCCATGAAACTTTCAAAATCAATTTGTATAAAGTCAGTATATAGCGAGCCGAGATAAAAAAAAGGAGAAAAACGAATGAAAACTGGAGATACGAGTAACGATTTGATTGCGACAAGTGAAATCGAAAGGCCGGGAAGGCCAATTTGAGGAGAAAAAAAAAAACTGATTTGTCTGTGGCGTAAAGCCAGCAGAGAGAACGAAAAGAAAACAAAAGATGTTATATAAAAAGTAATTTAGGTATGGCAGGGCATGGAGCTCTCAAAGATGCTTAGGATAACGTTATAATAAAAACAAATTATCCTTTGAATGAAAAAAAGGAATAAATATTTAAAATACACAATAGCTTACATTATTTTCATGATCCTTTGTTTCCAGCTTCCGTCTTATATTCCGTGCAGCGAGGGAATAATCATGGATCTTGGATGAAAACTCATTCATTTCGCGCAGGTCTCCACTTAAAAAGCCCTTGAACGTACCATGTTTACAAATACAGTACTGAGTAGCACGTCATACTCTCCTCGTTTGCCCGCTACAGTTATTCTTTCGCTGAACGGAATATATTTATGTATTTGAGCCATTCTTTTCCTATAACAGCTATAAAAAGTGAGGTTTATATTTTATGATTTAATCTTTCTTAATTAAATTATGTGTATATATATATATATATATATATACACACAGTCTATATATATTATATATTGCTCTTACCATAACATTCTCTAGAAAAATATTCTTGAGATATAACTTATAAACAATATCCATGCAAGAAATATTACATATTCATATCTTTTATTAGTCAGAGATTTATGATTCTTATTATATAATGTTAAGTATAATATTAATAAAGATTATAATTTCTTTTTATATTGATAAAAGCAGAAAAATTGAAACATTGAAAATATAACATTTTCTGAAATTAAATATGTATGTTTTCATAAAAGAAAGATCTCTTAATATCTCTTAACAATATCTCTCTTAATATCATATACATAGATTTAAAGATTAGCTTTGTTCTGAATCAGAAATGTAAGAGAAACAGAAATTAATATTTGTACTATATATACACATATTTATTACACTCTGTAAATGCATTCCTGTTTAAAAAGCGTACATATTGATAAAATATTGATGTTTCATAATTCTGTACATGCGCTACGCTATGCAGTATTACATTAGGGGATTTATAATCAAGTTATCCTGGAAAGTGTACAAATATCTACTAAATGAATATAATTATATTCTGTGTTAAATATATATAATACTAAATTCGAAGGATATCGTATGTATTATGAGGAAATATTGCTAAGGATTTGTATCGAAAATGTAGCATGTAATTCATCACAAAAAACATAACTTACTGAAAATATTTTAAAATTACTATATATACATACACGCGCATGTGCACATGTACTCATCTGCACTCATAGAGATCATATACTTCTATTTATAATTTAATCAAAGTTCAAAAATGAATATACATATGTGCTTATCATAATTGATTATTTCTATTATGAGTATTTTAACTATTATGAACAAAAACTATTGTAAAGTTATAAAAGAGGACATAATAATATTCAATAATATTTATCATGATTTGTTAAAAATCATCAATATCACTGGTACAATAATTGAAGATAATTAATAACTATAGATGATAATGTTTAAAAGAAGAAATCTCTTGTATGTGCAAAAAACATGCGCCAATATTTTTTTCAATTTGCAATTAATGTGTTTATTGTTAAGATCAAATAGCATCAGTGTTCATCATTAACATAAAAAAAACATATCTGATTCTATTATTTTAATTAATTTATTATTAACATATTATAAAAGTAGCAAAACAACTTGAAGCCTCAGAATATTTCACAATGGAAGAGCAGAATCTTTAAATGATCCATTTTGCAAGATAATATTTTTGTGTGCAAAATTATCATAAATTCCCATCTAACATAACTGATGCAAAATTTACATTTTGCAATGTATGTATTATAAAAGTATATATAATTCGACATATATATATAGGCAGTGCAAAGATTGTTATTTAAGGAAACTAATATCACAAATGTAACTCGAAAATAAAATTCGAGAGAGTCAACATCTCGACAATGCCGAAGCTCAGTTTGTTAACCAGTTGCATAACAAAACAAATCAAATACTTATCACGGCATTATATGCTCATCATCTTGGAAAGTTATCAAGTCACATGTGGGTTTTGGAAAGATCTCTTTTCTTCCCGAATATTTGTATATATTGCATTCTTGTGTACCCGAATGCATTTTAAAGCATAGCTTATATAAATAATAGAAATTGTACATACAAGATATCAAGTACATTGTCATAATAATATTACAGCTTTCAAATGCACACATGATTTTTATCTGGATAAACATAGATTTAGAAATGTCGAAATATCGCAAAGAGAAAGCATGGAATTATGTTCATATTAATATTTCAAATTGCATATATTCCAATCATTTATCATACAACACGCACACATACACACACATGAAATATATCTCATCATTTAATTAATGAGTATCATATTTTCTATTCGTGCACGAAGCGCGATCAGTGTGTCATTTTTTAACTTTTAAATAGCATTTTCCATTTTTCTATTGCAGAAAGGAAGCATTATATACGAATGAAACTTTATCGGGACTGAAATCACTATCTTCAATATCTTGCTAAAATCTTACTCTAAAACTATATATGATGGCATATTTTGTATCATATACTTCGATTCGGGAGTAAATTTGCGTCATATCACGTAATTGTAGCATATATATTTCATGCGCGCAAAAGTCTCATATATTAATTAAATATATTAGTTAAATATATTAATTCCATAAGTATTATTATTATCCTACTTTTGAGCACCTGAAGTAGATAAACGTCATAAAAAAATGTAGTTCCATACGTGTGTGTATATATATATATATATATATACATATACATACATACGCATAATGCACACATACGCACACACATATATATATATATATAATGATATACATATATATAATATATGTATATCTTTCATTGTATATGATAATAATGTCCGCATCGCTTATACATAAACCTCACAGCAAATACTTAAAATTTTCATATACAGATTAGATTCTTAGTTCGTTGTCTTATAGAATTTTGTATCAAAACAGAATCTCGGGTTCTGCTTTTATCTTTTCTTTTTCTCATGCAAGTATACATCGCTGCGCAAAACATCGATATATAAGAAATATCAAACAAATCTTGTGAATCAGTATCAAACGTAATAATATTATATAATATAACATTTGGATATACAGCTATTAGTGCGATTTGTGCAAAAACGACGCATATTAGACGATATTTACTTCTTTCGCGCCCCTTTTCGCATACTGTAGAGATATGCAGTCATATATAT
>JBCEZY010000045.1:1810151-1821552 GCA_039654445.1 Cataglyphis savignyi
TATTTAAGCTTATGTCAATGCCTGCTCAAAAAATTTCAAAAGATGCAATACCTGTTGGCGAATTTCACTTCACTTACCTGAATGTACTTCGCGCGGTTTTGGCAAATTGGTGACACAAGTATGAGGGCAAAGAAGCACGTTCGCTGGATGCAAGGCACCTTCGAGAAAGCGGCGTTTCGTCTCCGACAGATGAATACCACCTAATGGCGTCTTGGGCAAATAATTGGGCGGCACCAAGGCAAGGCAGTATATTCCTACAGCGTGAATCGAGTCGACTGCTTGCAGTACTCGAGACATCCATTGGAAGCTCTGTCCAAAATAACAAACTTTCAAATATTGTCCAAGTCAAAACATTCAGCAAGCACGATTTTATTGGAAAATAAAAAAAAATTCTTCCTCCATCCTCCTCTATTTAAATAAAATAGCATTCAATTTTTAAAACATACCTCTTCCTCGCTACAATCAGGTCGTTGTTCGGCAACGACGCATATCCTCTCGTCTCTGAGGACCCTCACGCTGAAAACGGCGATTCTACCGCGATAGATGAATTTCATCGGTTCAACTGCCAACACGGTGGCAATAATATCGTCAGCATTATGTTTCCTGCCGGTTACTGTCATGAGACCGTCGCGCGATCCGCAGACAAAAACAAGTCCACCAGGACCGAGAAAACCCAATAATCCTGATCGCGTATATTCTACGTCACCCAAGGGAGTACCATCAGCTTGTAAAGGCGATACCTTGAAGGTGTTGTTAGTAAGTCCTTGTAAACCCCAATATTGGCTACCGGTCGCCGCACTATGCACGCAAATCTCACCGACTTCGTCCGTTTTACAAATGGATGGCAGGCCTTCCATTTTGATAACAACTACTATACCTACAAAAAATACAAGAATACAGTCTCATTAAAAATGAATCATACAAATACGACTCAAACAAACGATTGACTCACTTCCAGGCATTACTTGTCCACAATCCTGCAGCGTCAACGACGTGAGAGAATTCTCCTGATCTACTCTGACAACTCCGTAACTCAGCCCAGACATGGAAAGAACTCCACGACCAGTCGCATTCACTCCCGCGCGTCCTGGCCTTCTTACTGAGACTGTGAGAGCCTCACTAGAAGAGGCACAAGGACAAACAGCATCCGGCCTAAGTCCCTTAGATTGAAATACCGAAAGAAACTGATCACAGGATGACAGAGACCAGGGATTTGCGCCGTCCGCTACAAGCAAAAGCCTCAAAGATGCTAAGGAAACATCTTTATGATCCTTAGTGGCAAGTAAACCCCAGTGAAGATCTCGTGACTTCACGACGGCAACACTTGCGCGATGTTTCGTGATCATTTGCATCCAACTGGCGGGATTGACTTTCATCAAGGCATATGGAATAAAGATAACGTGCATGCCGTTCAGCACGCTGGTAAGGGTGCTGTGCCAAAGGCCAACCTCTCGCTTGAAGTCCAGCACACAGACGGCGTTCTCGCCTTCGGTGTAGCCACAAGCTTGCGTGAGAGCGCGGCAGTGAGCCATCATCGCCGCTCTGGTAATGGTCACACCCATTACAGAACCATCTTTGTCGGTGGTATATTCGATATACGCGGGGGTATCATCGGTGAGTCGCGGTGGGGACAGCCAATCCTTGGGAGTTTTGCCTAGATGCTCGGTAACAAACCAATGCAATTTCGGCCAACCTTTAAAGGCCACCACCTCGCCCGCTGCCGTCTTTGGCAAACCCTTCAAACACGCTTCACTGGTCAGTGCCACCTGAAAAATATCGAAAAACATAAATGCTACTGATTCCTAAGGTTAGGAAAACTATTACAATGGCGTCATGTAATTACTAATGTTAACGGATTAATGCAACTCGCAAAGTCGTACAGCTAATTAAACATGCAAATATAGGAAAGAATGTTGATTGGCAAATAAGATGCCATACAATGCTCGCTTACCTGAATTCCGCAGCTTCCCAGAAGAAAACCAATCTGTTGAGAACCCGCATCACGTCGAGTCAGAGGAACTTCGATGGGCACCGGTACAATACCGGCTTGCAAGCAGCCGTAAAAAGCGCACATGAAGCTGATCGGATCGTTATTTGGATAAACTAGGGCGATTCTGTCGCCAGGTTTTAGGCAACAATCGCCACCGCGACTTAGAGCCTTATTCAGTAAAGTATAGGCAATTTTGTGGGAGCGACTGAGCAGTTTCCCGTACGTGAGCGTTACGCAAAGTTTACCATTAGGATCTAAGACAGTAGCTACAGGTGCTTTATACGTCGCTGAGCCGTACCTACGATTACGTAATAAATAATTCTTATATGGATCACTGAATATACAAATTCATGTACAGTTTTAAATCAATCACAGATCGTCATGACACTGTTCTTCGATGGCAGCTCACCTCTGAATCGCGGCTTCGAGAGATCGTGGCAGACCGGATGGCACTGATAGCATCTCGCCAATCGCCGACGTCATGGAACCACCTTCGGGTTTAGGAGCATTCGGATCCTTCGGATTCGCAGCGATCTCTAGCTCGATGTCATCGTCCTCGTAGAACTCGGGTAGCGGCCGGCGCTTCGGCCGTTTCAGCGTATTTAGCAATTGCTGAATCTTGGCGGAAACCTTCCAGCGGCCAGTGGTACCTGTATTATTCTGATCCTCGACCACGTGTGCATAACGATTGACCCGGTCGGCGCCGGGCCGACGCGTCGCCGATTGCTGCTGGCCAACCGGAGTGTTGCTCGTCACGTGAGTCACGTCTGGCGGTTGGATGTTGCAATAGGCGTGCGGCGTGTACTCGGCGATGTCGGTGATATCGGCACCGGGCGGCCTTCTCGCCGGTGGTCTTGGCGGTGGTGGAGTATCACGGGCGGAACCGGTACTGCTGGTGTCCGAAAGACCGGTGCCTGCGAAGTCGACGATCACTTATTAAAAAATTAACACGCGACATATATACGACATATATATATTGCGCTTGATTGATAACGTCTTTTTTTTTTTTCTTCGACTTATATTAGGATAATTCAAAAAGTAAAGTTCCCTGTTTATTATGATTATTATTTATAGTTTGTACATAAACTGAATTTATATTGTCTTAAAATAGAATGACTACTTTTCAATATAGTTTTAATGTACTTATCCCATCTTGTCACAAATTTAAAAATTCCCTTTCGATAAAAATCCGTGATATCTAAACTGTACTTGAACAGCATTTTGTACTGTTGCTTCGTCCAGAAGGCTATTTAAAGAAAGAGGCCTAGACTTCTCTTTAAAAAAGCCGAGGCTTCTTTTTTATGAATTTTCTTCGCGATAATGCCAGACCTCATTGAATCTTTAAACTCGTACCAAGGTGAAATAAGTGCGTCTACAATCTTCTCGAAGATTATATTAAAACGTAGTTATTCTATTTTAACACAATATAAGTCCAGTTTGTGCACAAATGATAAATAATAATCGTAATAAAACAGGAAATCATATTTTTTGACTAAACTTTGAAAAGTAATCATTAGTTTTTATTTTATCACATTAAGTCCGATTATGCCAAGTTATAATTAAGTTATATTAAAAACAAAGGTCGTAATAAAACAAAAAATCTTACTTTTTTTACACCACCCTATATTGTGTAGAGGAGAAGGGAAACAGATGGACAAATTCACATTTATAATTATATTATTCGATTATTGTTCGGCTTAATTGATTGATCTTATTCGAAAAATACTCTCTTGACAGGAACAAGGAAAAGGACTCTACAAAAATAATTATTAATTTGTTTATATTCATCTGGGATGTACCTATCCTAGCATAACAGGCGGAAGAGCGTGTAGTAAACAAACATTTACCAGTCGGACCACCTGCGCCTGGGCTCTCCTCGGTGACGACGCTGTCCTCGTCGCTGCTGGACTCACCACTGTCGCGTCTCTCCCGATCAGGGCTCCTGGCCATCACAGAGGTTCTCTTCGATGGCATCGGCAGGGATGGCTTTGGTCGTCCCTGCATCGCTGCCAAGGCCTGCTGCACCGCTTCCTGGCGCACCTCTAAATACGTAAAAATCGATTACTCGAACGAATGACGAGGACGGATGACAACGCAAAGGCACTTAATCATTTTACTTTTACATTACTGATGATCTAACTCAACACTATTGTAGCGTGCGCGCGCGCATGTGTACGGAAGGATTCAGGTGAATAATATGCTAAGAGACATAGAAAGGACGTTGAAGAGAATTGAATTGAGATTCTTGATAAATGCGTCGTTCATTGTTAATAATAGCGCCTTAAAATCGACGAGATAAAATTAACCCGGATTCCCTCCTCGAAGAATGTTTTTGATCTTGTACAATCTTTTTTTTTTCAAAAAATAAAATTTAAATTTAAAATACATTAACGTAACATACATCAATGTAAAAAATATTTATAGAAGAGAATATATGGAAAGAAATTTTCTTGTATAAAAATTGAGCAATTACACGAAACATGTAAATACTCAAGTTGGTATTAAAATTTATCAAAAATTTATTTTAAAATTTTCAGTATCGTTAAAAAGATAATTAGTTTCAAATTACAATATATCCTTACTGGTATTTGCCAGTTTCTTCTAATGTATATTCTAGTTTATTGTGAGTTACACATATAATTAATTTCGCAAAAATTTTTCATTTAACATTAAAGTTAATAGTATAAAATACATTAATATAAAGATATTATAAGAATGAAATTCAAATTTGTCTTTAAGAATAAATACAAATTTATATTAACGAGATAAAAATTTATATAATTGTTATCATTTAATAATCTGTAGATAAGATTGTTTAATAATATGTATATATATATTTATATTATATATATTATAATTCTATATTATATATTATTATTCTGCATTATTATAGTAAGACTCTTATACGCCAAACGATTCTATTGACGCGAACATTCTTGGATTGACTTTCGATCTTTCAATGAGATACAGTTTGTGGACTCGTCAGCCGATAACGGTGTACCAGATGGAAGATTATCCGTACTTGCATTGAGATTAATATACATATTCTTTTATCGACGCTTTCAAACGCAAAGCGAATTTTTTTTTTTTTTGCGAATTATGCGAAACGATGTTTCACACTAGCAAGAAGCGTAAGATATGCGGACAAAGCGCGCAAACCAAGCTTCTAGAAGTTTCAAAATTTGTTCAAAGAATATAATGCAGAGCTGCAAAAACAAAATTATGTAAATAAATAAATAATGTTAATCGCATTCAATACCATACACATTTTATCAAAATTGTTATAACATATAATAACAATTTAATTTTCTTTCATGCAAGAGCAATAAAAAATGTAAATTACCTATCATACGTCTAGATTTCTTACATTAGGCAATTAGAAAAAATTTATTTTTTATTTGCGCCATTTTATTTATTGTTAAATATATTTCAAAAATGCATTAAATATTTGGAGGAATAAAAAAACGTATTTACATCTTATGATAACCGCTTTCTTAGCTGTTGAATGAGAGCAAAAAAAAAGGTAAAAAGAGAAACAATAAAAATTTACATCACAATTCTTTTATCCAACATTATTGCCCATTGTCATCAATTTACGTTTTTTATTTTGACAAAAAGAAATTTGTGCTTGTAGGTCAAAAGATTCGACAGATCTATGTAATCGATTTGAACGATATGAAAATTTGGAATATAAGAAACGACTGAAAAAATTCAACAAGGTATACCTACTGTCGTACTACCTGGACGGTAGTTCCGGTATTCCTAGCATCACTTCTACAAGTGTACTCACCGGAATGATAACGGCTCTCATTGCGTGTAAGTCTGCGATTACCACGTCTCGCAGCCGCCGCCACTACCGCCGCAGCAGTCGTATTCGAGTTCCCGGTGTTCCCTGTGAAGCCGCCAGATCCTGGAGGACTGGCGATCCCTCCAGGCGCTAAGCGACCACCTGCATGCAAAATAACAACAACAAACGGCACATAGACAAAAGTGGGACGCTACAAGGATCGGCTGCAAAGACTTGTCATCGCAAGACTTGTCATCGTTCGTTTTTCCTCAATTTCACCGCATCCGGATAAACAAGCTCATTGGAGATACTTGGAACTCGTATACATTCTCTCTTCCTATTAATTTATTTCGCTATTATTAATTGTAAATTAATTACAATGAATTTGAGAGCTCTCAAAAAGAATAGGCAAAAATAAATCCAACTATTTTATGTTTAACGGTCCGAGAAATTAAGACTCCATAGATCAAAAGATCCTTCAAGGATAGAAATCAAGAATCTATAGATCTTAAAGCAGGAGTCTCAAATAGTCATCTTCTTTTCCTGTTGGCTCGTTAACGGATCATAACAAACTTATGAAAAGGATAGATAAAGGTGAAGAAGGGCAGTTTCGGTGGCATTCGACGGATTTCGTAACTCCTCGAAACTATCTATCAAATCTAATGCGTGCTATGTCGCTAAAAAAAGGTGTACACTTAAGACTCAACAGAATGAAAATGATCATATATCTCCCTTTTATCACATGACTAAAGTACTAAGTTTGAGACTCTTGTCATAAAACATTGGGGGCAGACAAGGGGTAAACCACTGACCAAAATCATGTACACCAATCATATACCAAATCCTGTACACGCCTATTAATGCCCATTTTGTGGGCATTACTCCCGAAGTTTTTATTTTATTTTTATTATATTTTTCTATTGCCCACTAATGTCCTAGCAATGTCTATTCTAGTAATATCTAAATAATATCCAAGCAATAATAATATCCACTAATGCTCTAGTAATGCCTCGAATCTGTACACCGTAGTGCCCTCAACGGTTTATCCTTTGATGTTTCATAAGGGTTTAAGTTCCAAGCAGTTTGTCCTCACGAGGAAAACTCGTCACGTTTTCCACAATTTACATACCGTGAAAGAGTGTTATTTATGCGGATGCGAGCTACTCATCTAATTGCGTCATTAACGATTGGTCATTTTACCATCGGATGCTGCGACTCGTGAGTGCGACTCGTCATATCGATCGTCCGTGGCAGGAAGGTCGGAGAAGGAGGAGGAGGGCCGGTCGGTGCCGTGATTCAGTCGGAATAATCACCCGGCGATTTCAAAAGATCCCGCGAATCATATGTTACGTAAGTTATCACATAATACCTATCGAGAGAGATAGATAGATCGAATTTTGTCGAAATGCGCGCCACGCGAAAAGAAATAAAACAAAACTGGCATTTTCCTGTCAAAAACATCTGTAACGTCTATAATCGATATCGAGGATTTTTTATATACAAAAATGTGTCAAGTATTGAAAATACCTATCATAAGTATAGTAAGGGCACAATTGGCCGAATAGCGAGAATACCGATGGTAGGCCGATTAACTGGTTGTAATCTTGTCACTCGGAACAATGGAACAATCAGTCTCGATTATCGCCTGGTCAAATTACAAAAGTATCTAAAGGTGCAAAAGCGTCTCGAGGCAACAACCGCGAGATAAGGAATAAGCAGGCAAGACTACATGAAGAGAAGTACAAGCAGTACAGTTAGATGAAACTCGTTTGTTTAAACAATGTGCAGAAAATGGAAATATATATTCATTCTAGGATTTACATCCATTTTTTTTTTACAAATTTAATTAGGTTTGTACAACGATATGAATCAAAAGAGCGAAGAAATTTCGAAGCGAGAAATATTGTGCTATCTCGTATAATTTATATTAGTTTCATATTGAAAAAAATATATATGTATCTTCTCTTAAAATATAATTTTAATGGAGAAATGGAATTTCACCGTGCCATTCTTATACATACAGAATGTATATTCAAATTCTATAAAAAAATTTCCTTGATCTTCCAGGAATTTTTGTGCAGAATTCCAAGTAAAAAGAATATTTTAAAGACTTTTTTAGTGCAACTTTCTTAAATAAATTTTTTTATTGCATGCGGTTTTTAATCCTTTTAACTCATATGAAAGAAAAATACAGAATATCTTAAGTTTCAAGATTTATTAGTCTACTGAAAAACTGAATAATTTTCGTATACATAAACCTTTTTCACTCGAATAACATTTTCATTTTTTTATCTAAAAATTACAATATGTACTGCATATTTAATATTTTGTTAAAACATTGAATTTATATATATATATATATATATATATATATATAAACAGAGAAAGATATATATTTACAATATATTTTAACATAATTTATTTAGCTTGCCGACTGTTTACATTATGAAAACAAAATTATATTAGAGAGAATTTTTTTTTTTAATTTTCTGATTTTTACAAAAATAATCTTTGAGAATTCCAAGTATTCTATATTTTTCTTGAGAGTAGACACTCGCTGTATTGCAGCTAAAAAAAATCACATGCGATTCACTCGCTCATGTAAGTATGCGTGTGTTGTGTATGCGCGCGCGCATGTTTAAAGGTAAAAGCAAATTTTACGTACGGCAATTAGAGAATAAAGTTGAGTATAAATAACATCATTCTATTCTCTAATCTAATCTCTAATAACAAAATTTATATAACAATTATCTTCTGTACAGTTCATTCACAGAAAAATGCAAGCTAAAAAGCTGAGATCGAAGCAAAATTGAGACACAACCAACAACGTTACGCGCATTAATTAACGTCCCGTTTGTCCAACAACTCGGAAGAATGTTCTCTCGCTGGCTACGTAATGCATGGCGCTACCTGAGTGATAACGTTTTTCGTTGTGCGTGACGCGTCGTTGCGTGCGCCGTGCACGTGGCTGCGGTCGGCCGCCGCCATAGTTGCCGCTTCCTCCTCCTTCTCCACCTCCACCGCTTCCGTAACTCGTTCTCTCCAGTCCTTTATCAATGCCTCTGTCACCACCGCCACCACCATCACCACCTCCACCACCAATACCACCATTTCCAGTCCCTACGATCCATAAGTGCGTATGCTCCAGAAATGCTAGAGTTTTGCGTTTTGTGCCCGCTGCCTAAGTGGGTGAAGGGATACGCACATAAGCATGATAATGCGCAAAACCCTTTCCGCATTACGTGTACACGGTTCACGCTTGTGTGTGTATCCCCTCCACACCCGCTGGCAGCGGGCACAAAACACAAAACTGGCATCTCTGATGTGCTCACAAGTGGAGCATTGTTTTTATTCTAAAATATTCATATTTGCGATTTGCCATTGTCATTGTCATTGTCTTATTCCAAAGCCATATCGATAAATTTTTTCAGGATCTATTCAAGTCTTGTGAAAAAATTCTCTGAAAATTCTTCCTTCATCTTCCAGGATATTTTTGTCCATAATTATAGGTAAAGAGAATTTAAAGAATTTTTTTTACAACTTTCCAAGATAAGTTTAAGTTTCAAGTGCCAGATTTGCAAATATACTAAAAATATAAAAAAATTGAATTGCTTTCACGAAATAAATGTTTTTACTTGCACAATATTTTCATCTATTTATTTATTTACTAAAAATTGCAATAAAAAATATGCACTCATATTCAACTTTTATTAAGAAATATATATAAATATATATTAAATATATATAAATAAAGATAAATACATATTTATAATATATATATATTTATAATATTTGTTAATATATTTATATACTATAAAATATATAATATATATTTTATAATATATAAATATATTAACAAATATTATATATAATATATATTTAAAATATATTTTAAATATATATTGATAATATTTAAATTAAATATATATTTATATTTTATATATTTATAATATAATATATATTTACAATATTATAATATTTGTTAATATATTTGCAATATTTATAATATTTATATATTTTAAATACATAATTTTCACAATTTGGCTTATCGAAAGATTGCTGATTGCTTACAATGTAAGAATAAAATTATCAGAGATTTTTTTTTTAAATTCCTTGAGTCCCTATAAAATTCCATGAGAATTCTGATTTTTCCCGATACAAAAAAAAAACTCCCTGTTAATTCCAGGTTTCTCCATATTTTTCCCCTTGTATTATTGACAGCGCAATATTGTTATAACGATTTATTTACTTTATTTCGAAAATTGAGCAAAGAGCTACAAGATTTGTGTAAAAAAAAAGCTCGAAGAATTGATGCAAAACAGTTTGCCGTTATTTGACTAGACCGATTATCTAACCATAGAAAACTGTCGTTGGTTCAACTCGTTCGTTCACGACAATGGCAGATAGCATTAATGAGCGGATAACGCGGAAGCACTTCTTCCGTGTGTAGATACAGTTAAACTGCAAGCCGATTGCAGCGGTTCTACCGATCACAGTTGCAGGTGCAAAGGCGCGTCCGCACAACTATACAGGATGGTCTGATGCAAACGTACATGATTCTTTTATACGATCATATATACATTGCACTTTCGTCGATTCTAACTTTCTAAATTTCATTTTAATGCATAGGAAGCACGACAAGCAATGATTACCGAAGAAAACTGATATCAAAAGAACTCTGAAAGCGTTTAGTGACACTTTTTTTTTTTTTGATTTGTAAGAAATTTTAACTGCTTCCTTTTTTATTTTAAATGCATTATATGAAGTCATAACGAGTATTTATATAATTTAATAAAAAAAATGATGGGTGACAATAAGGTTCAATTGGCCCGAAAAAGGAAAAATTGCATTATTAGAAAAAAAATCTCAATATTTTCTAACTTATCTGATAGACAAAATTTGGATATTGTACATAAAAATATTTAAAGTATTCTCAAATATATACGTTCCCCTAGATACTCATATTACATACATAAGATGTAAAAAAAATGTTAAAATCAAGAAGAGTTAGAAAACATAAAATTTTATAAATGTATTAAATAGCTGAAGAAATTACAACGGTTAGAAAAAATATATTAAAATGAAAAATGACGTGTGGCAATAAACTTTTCTGCAGAAAGGGCGAATAATTACACTAAACATATAAATCATTAAATTGCGTAATTAAAGTGCTCAAAGTAATTGACCTAACTTTAGAATTTTCACTGTGCGTTAAAAATGTTAATAATTGTAACTGTTGTTTCTAAATACCACGCGGTATCTCTTCTCTAAATAATAAATTAATCTCTCCTCTTAGAGATATAAATAGAAAAAAAACAAGCTTCGTTTTTTCAAAAAAAAAAAAATTTTTATCAAATATTTAATATCTTTATATCTTGATTACTATAAATTGATTTTTCATTATTTTTAATTTTTAAATAATAGATTTAAATTAATCATTATTACTTTAAATGTAGCTCGCATTCCAATTGGCTATATATTTATGCATTTAATTAGAAATTATCCGAATCATGTCGAGTTTGATGAAATGTAAGGCAAGTCTCATTAATCTATTAAAATTGCTTTCAAAAAAAAGAAATTAGGAATATAAAACTTTAATTTTTTTTATTATGTTAACAAAAAAA
>JBCEZY010000045.1:1826040-1836837 GCA_039654445.1 Cataglyphis savignyi
GAAAATTTTAATACGATCAAGAGATCATATACACACTTTTTTATCACTGATCTATTGTTTATCGGCAAGCTTCAATCTTAATTACCCTGGTCTGAAATCCGCGAGCTTGCTGATCCTGAGAGAGAAGCCGAAGGACGATGACGTAGTATTGTCCTTACTGACAGATCTCTCAGGCGCCGAGACCGTTCTTGTGACAGTCGGTTGCGGCTTTTTTTCTTTTAAGGCACTGTCCAGAAAATGATGAGCCGGAGAATTCGAGACGAGAGAATACGAAGAAGTTGATACTGGGATCGAGACAGAGACTGGTACCGGCACCGGCACTGCATCTCTCCATATTCTGCCAAGACTGATGCTAACGCTAGGCGATCCTTCCATAGAGGATTCTTGGGTCCAAGAAGGAGTATCATACTTTTCGATCGTTTCATCATCGGTGATCCTGAAGAGTTTGTTCTTGGGCGTTAAAATAGGCGAGGAATCAAGTTGAAGAACTTTTAGATCCTCAGTGATCGAATCCGCCAAATCGGTTTGATTGGCAAGTTTTGCGACCTTAAACTTGGAATATTGAAGAGACTCGATATTAACTTCGTGAAGCTTCTCACGGGAAGAGTGGACATCTTGAAGCCATTCGTCGTAGGTGATAAAATCGCGACTAAGAGAGCATTCTTGATTCTTCTTCGATTCCTGCTCCTTAATCTCTTGAGAGATAATCTTCTCGTTTGCCGCTGGTTGCGGAGGGAGATTAACGGCGGTCTCCAGGTTCTTCTGGATACGATTCCGTCGTTTACCCCGGTCCAGATAACTCTTCCTAATGGAAATTCGTTTGAAGGACTCGCTACGCTTGAAGGAAGGCTCATTGCGGTCCTTCTTACGGCCCACGAGCCTCCTCAGATTCTCGAAAGAGAGGGGCCTCATGAAGAGCAACACGATCAATCTCGGTTCGCAAATGTAAAAGAAGGAACGCTATACATTTACACTTAAGGAATGATAGCCGGATATATTTCTATAATAAGAATTGATAAATGCGTTCATGGATGTACGACAGAAAGAATGATTTACCTGATCAACAAAGATTTAAGGATCTATAAAAAGGAAAATTTGTAAATTGTAAGTGGATTTACAGATTTCTTTCTCTCTCTTTCGATTACTAGGTTTCTTTTTTCTTTGTTTCTCTTTCTTCCCTTTACCCTTTCGTTAATCGTATTCTTCTATTTGCCTTTCTTCTTCTTCTTTCTCTCTTTCCTTGTTTGTCCTTTCTTTTCGTTGTGCTAAGACTCGCAAACTGCAGCACCGAAGTTTTCAAATCAGTAAATGATCAGCGTAGCTTTCCTTTTACGACGCCGCGGTCGTTTTTCCTCCTTCATTGTCCTTCTCTTCCCTTTTCTTCCTACATGCCCTCGGCTCAACCGGAATAATCATTCTATATGAAAAAAATTTGGTATAGATTGCAAGAGCATCTTTAGAATCAATATATCCGATATCGATAAAATCTATGAGCGGATTGTATTTTCAAATGAAACAAGTTTAACGTTGATTTATTTATCATTATTTTTATAATTGCATTTAAACAGCTTTCTCGAATTAAAGATTGCTCCACTTTCATACCATATAATACTTTCGTTATCGAGATATATATTTACCTATATTTATATCTCCATTTAATATTGGCATAATAATTATTGACCGATGAATGTAGGCTTCTTCTAAATTACAGTTTAACTTTTGCCGATGATCGGTCCATTTATCGATCCTGCTTTATCTTGGATATTTCTCTCGATGGTTTAACCAAACACAAAATCATGTACCTTGAAATTCAGATACTTTCTCTGCCCTCGAACAATTATGTTGTTTGTTTCACTCCTATTCTCTTCTCCTCCGCCATTCTCCACACGACCTCTCTCGACGATACAAACGCGCTCCCTCTGCGCGGAATGTCTTCCGCACATAAGAGAATTTTTCTAATAAAAAATCCAATTTATAGCTCAATGCTTGATCAATAAATAAAAGATCTATTCAAATTAGAATTGTGTCATTTAATATGAAGTAAAGTTAGATAAATTGAATATTATATTTGACAATATATCCCAAGAAAATATGATTTCAGCACTTTTAACTGCTGCAAATGTGCGATTCGTCGTTCACAAAATATACTTCAAAATAAAAATACACATCCAATCAAACACCTGCAAAATTCTTGCGAGTATTCGTCGGAACGCTTATAACATTCTGCAGAAACGCAGCAAACACCGCGTTCGCTCAATTCGAGATCATCACCGCATCACTGCTTGAAACACATGCACACACCCTTTTCTACGATATCTCTGTCCAGGATATCTTCTCGTTCTTCGATCGGCGAGTAAAGGCACTCCACCCGCCTCGTCAAACGCGCGGTGTAATTTATTCGCATGTTGCACCCATGCGGGGCTGAAATGCTTTGAGAAATTAAAATTGATTCGCCGAGGTCAGATTCGCGATAACAGACGCCCTTCGAAAGATCTCACGCGCAAGCTAATCTAAGCAGATATTAAGATCGCACGATGGCGCGCATCCGCGCGTTCGAATTCGCGCGACGACGCTCGCTGGTCTTGACGTCGAGACGCATACTCCAAGTCGTGTCGAATCACTGGCATTTGCGAGTTCTCCGCGGTTCTCGGCAACTATTTCTCTCTCTCTCTCTCTCTCTCTCATGTACGTGGGCGCAGGAAGGGAGGGAGAGAGAGAGAGAGAAAGAAAGAGAGAGGGAAATGTACGGGTGGGAAGTTGCTTGCGCGTGTAAAAGTTGCTAGACGGAGAGTAAGTGAGAAGATTGAACGTTCAGGAACTTGCTCAGAAGGTAGAGAAGGGAGAAGGAGAATATAAGAGTGGTGATGGCATGCCGTCCGTCGACTTTCGCCTGCCTTCGTCGCTCGCAGCATCCCACTCTCCTTCGTTTCATCTCTCGCTTGAGAGACACCCTTCGCCGCGCCGCCCGAGCCCCACGAGATCGCTCGCGACTCCGCTTGGTGCCAACTCCTTCTAAGAGAGAGAGATTCTTAAGGTAAGATTATGGATCAACTGGAGTTTCGGCCCAGTCGCGATATTGTTCCTCGCGCAATATTGAAAGCCACGCAATATAATGTACACACATCAATAAATAATAATTATTATTGATTTCTTTTTTATTCTATTTATTAAAAATATCTGCCTTCACTCTACCTTGTTAGCAAGGTGTCTATTCAAATTTTATGAGAAAAATGTCTTAAAATTTCCCTAATTTTTCAAGTATTTTTGTTCATAATTTCAGGTAAAATTAAAGAATTTTTAGATGCAACTTTGAAATAAGTTTATTTATCATGCACGTTGTGTTTAATGTGGAAAAGATTGTGTACTCTGCAAAACGAGTTATATGCGAATGTGTGTGCCGTCGTATTGTTACTGCTTGCTAACTTGATTGATAGACATATATGTATAAAGATTTTGCTTGCAGTAAAGAGAAAATTATTTAAAAAATAGTTGTTTTTTTTTTAATTATTTGAGAGTTTCAATAAAATAAGAATTTTCTAACTTTTTTAATTTTAAAGAAAAAATTCTAGGTTTTTTTAGACAATAAATCCTATTTTCAAATTTTTTTGTGCTATCTTCTAAAATTGCATATTTCATATTTTCGTAATAAAATCTGTATTATAAATAGAGACATTAATGATAAATTAATCCAATAGTAATAGTGTAATTAATTGTTGATAATGATATCTTGCAAGATATCTGACAAGGTATTTTACGATTCACTTTAATTATAATAATACTGAATAATTATTCTGAGTCCATTTTTTTTTCTTAACTATAAAATATAAAAAAAAATTTATTAATTATACAGTTCTCCAATTTTTGACATTGTATATCTTTATAATTAAACTTCAATGAAAATTCAATTTAAAAAATGTCCATTTTAAATTAAACATGATTTTATTTGTCTACTTATTTAAAACTAATTCTGCGACATCTTTTCCAATCACTGAATTTTATAAGATTATTGGCGTTTTATTTTTGCCAAGACAAAATCAACTCCAAATTCACCAAATTTATCATTCATGCTATAGGATTTATTGCACACCCCATATAATGACAGAATATAACATATAATTACAGAATTTTATACAGACCGTAATATTTTCAAATGACTTGCGAGGAAATCGTCGTTCTAAGCATTACGAAACCTTATGATACCGGTAGTCGGTGGTCCTGAACGCGGTGCAACGTACGGGTGTACTGCACCGTATATAAGTACATTGTCAGGAGGTTGTGCGGAGGAGGGACATTATAATGGTCGATAAGAGCGCGAGGAATCGTCTATGATGCGTTGCGCACCGGCTCAAGGACACTCGAGGACATTTACCCATGAAACTGTCGACCTTGATCTTACACAGGGATTCGTGAAAGAGGAGGTGTGCTGCTGCATGATACTGTGCTCTCTTGCAATTGCACCTGCATCGCGTGTGATAAAATTGGAGCTAATCAACTCTGTCTTCCCATCCCTCTCTAACTCTCTCTCTCTCTCTTTCTCTCTCTCTCTCTCTCTCTCTCTCATTCTCTCTCGCTGTCTCCCGTGAAACGAAACACTCGATCAAGTGTCAAAGGAGGCATGCATTCATTACGTGTTGCGCGTATTCCAGAGGTGCAACACAAATTCACTTTTTAAAACAGAATTCTAAAGCTGACACTTTTCAGATAATTCAAACAATCTCATTCACAAAGAAAATACGAGTTATTTGTACATTAATATTATATTTACCTAGGAGAGAGAATACTCTGTCAATCTATATAAGATACTTTCTATTATATATTGATTCTAATATAGAGATTTTCTTTACAAAATTAATGATAATTCGTAAGATTAGACAACCGTCCGCGAATCCACGGAAATCGTCGAGATAAACGCACACGTTACCTCTAATTGACCATGTAATAACAGGACAATTATGAAATTGTAGGTCGAGATCGCTTTCTATTCTTTTTCTATAGGTGTCTCATCGTGTTTCTATATCGAGACTTTATGACTTAATGTTGCACGATAAATATCTGGCGGAAAGATTGTGCGACGACAAAGAAACGACTCTTAACTTGTGAATGGCCTGAATTACCGATAAACGCGATAAAATCCACGTGAGAGCGGATCTTCATGAAACAATATAAACGTTTATAGTAAATGAATAAAACATTCATTAAAGTGGAGTAAAGATATCATTTTATTCTGAATTAAATTGAAAGACTTGAAAATTAGGATTTTTACTAGGTGATATCTATAAAATAATGTACCGATAAAATAATTTTAAAAAATCTATCCTAAAAAAGAAAATTTTTTCTTGCATATTTTTTCGTCCTTAAATATCAAAAAAGCAAAGCATTGTTATCATCACATCCTAAATATCTTATTCTTATTTTATTGTCAGTTATTAATCTTCTATTCAATAATTTTTTTAGTAACACCATTAGAATATTTTTCGTCGGATTATTTGAAAAATAAAGTTTATTAACAAGAATGTACTATTTTAACAACTTGGGAAAAATTAAAAAATTAAAAAATTTTTCAGGCATGTTAATATTTAAGATCAAATAAATTTTTGTATCTAATTGTAGAAAGCTAGAAAACATTAAAAAAAATATATATATATTATATCATTAGTGTTACAAATTAAAATTAAGATTAAGCCTACCATTTTGCAGTTTAAAATTAAAATATCCCAAAAAATTAATGAATTAATGAATTTTCGACACATAAATATCTCAATATTTCCTTATAGAGAATAAAAAACTGCGTCGAATAATGTTTAAAAAAATAGAGTTTTAGTATTTAAAACAAAGGTGCAACTGTGTATTTTACAACATGCATGCATATGCATAAATGCATAATAATGATGAACAAAGTTGAAGCAACTAAAATCATTCGATTCTATTTAACACTTTTTTTCTACGTTTCAAGCCGTCTCACGGTAATATAACTACTTGGAATTCCATAGATATTTTGTATATTATTCATGTACATATATGTATATATTATTCATATACATGATTAATGTATAACTTTTTGTATAATTGGTTACGCTTTCGAAACGCATTAGTCATTTTCTCAAGTATAAGAATCACTTTTTACACGCATCGCAAGTAATTGTCAATAAAAAGGTGAGACTCGCGTTATCACGAATATCAACAAACCCTAGTTTATCTTTCTGAAATATATTGAAAAAATATACAAACATATCAACTCGAAATATTTCTCGAAAATTGTTTCACATTAAGTTATTTAATTAAAAATAACTTAAATTTAATTTTAAAAAAATTGATTTTTTTTAAATAATTAAATTAATAATAAAAAAATTAAATCATTAATAAATTAATTTTTTTCAAATAATTTTTTTACAAAACAATCAAGAGGCTATAAGACCATAAAATATTTTTTAGAAGCACATAGAAATGAGGATAACGAGAATTGTTCATGTAAAGCAAAATTGAGTGTCACGATGAGCGGAGCTGTCTCCTCTTCTTTATTAATGCGGATGCATGACGCCATTGTAACATAGACTTTTAAGTCTTATTTACAGCTGGACGTCACATACAAGATGCTTACATTACAACCGTGTTGTATGCTAGCCGAGCAAGTAATTGACCAAGAAATTGTACTTTCCTTGTTCAATCGGTGTACAATAAATAACTCGCGAACCATAATGACTTTAATTGTTAATTGACGCTCGTTCCAAGCTATCGAAAATCTTTGAATTTAAAAATTCGTCGACTATTGCAATTACATGTCAATAATGACAAAATGAAAATTATAAGAAATCAAATAAAGATTTTTTTGTAGCATCCATCAAATGGGATTAAATTTCTCCACACTTTAAAGTCGTTATCCACTGTTACTTTAGTCGTACTAGTTATAACAGAATGGAAAACTTTAAATGCGTATTTCTCGAACTAACATTTTTCAGATCGGGCGCATATTTTTCTCAAAAACTACTGGACCGATGAAATTTTTCACATATAGAATGAATGTATACCTATAGCCGGAACTAGGATATTATATCGATAATTTGGATATTTCCCCTCCGCCATCTTGTTTTAGATGAAAATTTTTCAAAACAATTGAACCTCAATTTTTAAACAGCTGCGATTTTAATGAAAATGTTCGGACTTGATTAGTTCTAGTTCGGGCAATAACTACATTCATATAGATTAAAAAAATCCTTGATTTTTTTATTTCAGACAATTACAACGACCGCAATTCACGCGCCCGATTATACCGACATTTCAAAACATGAACATCGGCGTATAATTCATACATATTAAAATAAAATGCCTTATAAAAATTTGTGTTGTTAATTTAAATGTTACTAAAAATGTGTGTGTAATACCTCTGCCCTATAGACTCAATAATTTTTTCAAAATTAACTCCTAAAGAAACACCTTAAAAGCGGGTGTCTAGAGTAGAATATCCCCTTAAAGAGACACTCTAAGAGAGTTATTTAGGCAAAAGTAATTCGAGAAACCAGAAACGCTTTCTCATAATATCCCTGACCGCAAATGCAAATAAACATATTCCTCGGATGCGTTGCAGTTCACTCGTAAAAGAAAAATTATGAATCTCGTGTCTGTAACATCGAGCCGGTGCACGCTCGAGTTGTAATTTTGTAACGTGACGTGCTCAGGTGTAATTTCACGAGCCGACCGCAATGTCGAAAGAGTTATATTGATGAGAGTTAAAGAGGAACAGAAGACGGATCTTGAGATTAAATTCTAATAATAAGATAAAGATCTAAGAATAAGAAAAGGTCTAAAAATAGACAGGATATTAATATTCAAAGCTTTTAAAAAAATGAGAATTCCTTGATTTTTCAGGTAATTTGTTCAAAAATTCGAATAAGATTAAAAAATTTTTTAAAATAAGTTTTTTTTTTGCTTTCCACTCGTACAAAGGAAAAATAAAATCACTTAAATTTTAAATATTAAATTTACAGAAAATACTGAAAAGAATTGAATGACTTTTGTAAGATAAGCATTTTTCATAACATTTTCGTATTCTATCCATTAATTGTAAGAATTACAATAAAAAATGTGTACTCAGTATTGTGTATATTTTTTGCTACGACAATGAACATCATCAAAGAGAGAAAAATATATATTTATAACTTAATACATTTGAAATATATAACTCGCACAATCATTGGCTAATCAGTTTGCCAATGCTTGCAATATAAAAAAAATATTATCAGAGAATTTTTTAAAAAATTCCCCAAGTTCGAATAAAATTCTTCAGAGAATTCTTTGATTTTTCAAGGTAAAAACGAAATCCCTGAGATTTCCAGGTTTTTTAAATTTTTTCCACCTTGATAAAGTTGTTAAAGATTACTGTCATAATGATGGACATTAGTGTCATAAAGAGTATCTATGAATCCAAGAAATTAAATGTTTCAAAATAGAAGCACGATAAATTATGAAATTTTTCTAACGTCATTCAATCGCGTTTACGGTTTATATTCAAAAACGAGCCAATTAAAGTGATTTTAATTCAAAATCCTAAGAGCAAACAATGCGTGATAAAATATGAGAGAGCACGATACAACATTTTCAATGAACGAAAGATGATCGTTGTAAAAGTAAAAAAACTATGCGAAATCAGAATGCGATCTTTATTGAAGGAAAAAGAACTCTTCACCATCTATTTTCAAAAGGATGGACGGCCATTGTGATTTTTTTAGAAAAACGGGAGATACATGAACGTATAGTACTGATATCCGTATATTACTTTATATATACTGTTTATCACTAAAATTGTATTTTGACATTTATT
Organism: Cataglyphis savignyi; assembly: GCA_039654445.1. Taxonomy (NCBI): domain Eukaryota; kingdom Metazoa; phylum Arthropoda; class Insecta; order Hymenoptera; family Formicidae; genus Cataglyphis; species Cataglyphis savignyi. The sequence goes on from JBCEZY010000045.1 coordinate 1,834,856, forward strand.
CCTTACATTCCCTGATATTTCCTTTGTTTTTGCCACACAAGCGAATGACGTATTTAAATAATACTTTCTTGCCGCTTGATTTATAAAGCAAAAACAGTGCGAATTATCCTTAATAACAGCACGAGTTTGGAATGGAGACGGCAACGGCCGTAAGGTGTTATCGATTTTATCAATAAACGACGGTGAGGGAGGAGGAGAGGGGGAGGGGAGGGCTTCTAGGGGATTCTGTCTCGACGTAACACGGGGTGAATTAAAAGGAGTGAGACGGAGAGGGAGAAAGGGGAAGAAAGAGAGAGCGAGAGAGAGAGAGAGAGAGAAACAGGAGAGAAAAAGTGCAACGGACAGAGACGGAATTTGTCGCGAAGGGCGGTGGACGGAAGGTCGCGTCGATCGAAAGAAAAAAATCACTCACCCTCGGACAGTTCGAGATCCAATTCGGCGAGCTTCTCCCGCACGTCTTCCGGGAGCTTGCCGATGTCGATGTACTCGGCCATCGTTAGGCCATCCACGCTGCGCCGTGATATAGCGAATCCACCAGCGGTGCATACTACGGACCCGTCACCACCGCTCGGCCATCTTGCCTGACAACTGACAGATCGCACCGTCGTGTCGCTGGCGGCGCCACCGGACTCGCCGCATCGCCTCGCACCCGGAGCGTGCTCGTAAAATCACACATTAACCAGACTGCCAGACTCCTCGAGTGTAACGGCATCTACGCGGTAGCCAATCGTTCTTTCGCTCTTATAGAAAAGCTTCAAGTCGATTGGCTATCGCGTCCTGTACTGGAGGAGGTCCATTACGATCGACGATCTTCAATAATATTCTGCCGACGGCCTGGTGCTCCAATCCGATTCGATGTTGATTATGTTGATATTAGCGCTTGTAAATTTATTAAAGATAGATACACTTGAGGAGTCATATATACGATGCGAGTCATGCGCGAGTTTGTATCGAGTCGTTAATTAAATGCGTCGTGCACTTTTGTAGTGGATCGTGGATATCGCGTTGCCCATTTTTTGATTTTGCTTCAACCATTGCAGGCAAAGACATCATCTGCCTCGCTGGAATTGACTGGCGAATGAATTCGCGAAATGAATTTTGATTCCGTGTCTTAGGCGGCTTCAGCTACAAAGGCCATGTTGATTACGGCGATAACATCGTCATTAGCGTGAGTTCCAATTTCCAATTACGTATCATAATCTGCGCGCATGATTTTATTTTATCTCTGTCGGTGACTTCTTCAAAAGGGGATCGATATTTACATTTTACTACACGTTAGATACATATGCGCATGCATATCCACATTCCTTCTTGAGAATGAAAAATATTTCTTACATTATTGTCTCTTTGAAAAAAACTTGCCAGTTTTGTATTCTTTTCCTCTTTCTTACTTATTTAAATTTTCGTCCTTTGTCATTTAATTTTCTTCTATGTGAAATCAGTAGCTGTCAAATCATTTTTTTTTTTTTTTTAGAATTACTTTTATACATATAGCCATTTTTTATGTAAATGTACATATATATATATATATATTTATCTTATATTGTCATATTTTATCTCATTTTGATAAGAATGCATCTCAATAAATCTTGATCTTAATGTATTAACATTAATATAATAGTCTTATTTTATTTCTTTCTCGCATTATTCCAGATATTGATATAACATGTTAAAAAACATATTTTTATAAATAAATACAAAATTTATATATAATATCCAAGTATATAATATAATATATGAGATAAATACATATATAAATATGTATATTTATATCAACATATTAAATGTCAATTCTCTCTCTAAGCTTTATCTTGTTTTTTAATGCTTCCTTTGCTCGCAACTGTCGCGAATTGATTATGAAAAAGCGCATTGCATTATCATAATTACTTTGATAATTATACTTTATACAAAAGGAACAAGTTGCTGTGCTGTTTATGTAAGTTTATCGATGAAAATTATTTTTCCCTGACATTATTTTGTCG
>JBCEZY010000045.1:1852731-1864109 GCA_039654445.1 Cataglyphis savignyi
TATATATACAGAGTACGTTAGCAAAATCCGGACAAAACAGTTTAGTATAACAATTGTTTATTAATCAAAAACTTAAATTAACACAAAAAGCTTTTACACGTCACTTAAAGGATCCTTCCTGAAGTGCTATTCGATGTAACTCCCGTTTGCTTCGATTCTTTATGAAGTCTTCAGACTCCATAAATAAATCTCCTTCATGATCGTTTCTCCCTTTTTAAAGAAATGCGGCGGCATAATGTCACTGAGACGACGCTTAGAATGTGAAGATTGGTCGGAAACTTCGTTCTGGCTATTACGAGGACATCGTGAGGATCGTGGGCGAGCCAACGGTCATTCTTCCAGTTCACTTTGGCATCGACAATAAAAATCTTCTGGTCAGAAAAGAACCTAAAATGGCCCACTGCTTCGTTCTTCAATGAACACATAAGCAAATTGCAGCGGGCGACTCTTTTGGTCTTGGCAGCCTCAGACAGCATCTTTCGTACTCTGATCACATAAGACATGTATCTCAGATTTTCTTCAGCGATCCGACGCATGGTCTCATTCCCAAGATCGGTTGTTAATTTCCTAACCGCCGTCCCTGAATCTTCCAAAATGAGCTCTTGAGCTCTTTGGACAATTATTGGGGTTCTTGCTTCGACTTCTCCTTTAAAAGAATTTTTCTTGCTGGGTCAGCAGAACCCTCTTCCGACTTCTCCAAAGCCGCATACTTTGCAATGTCATAAACAGTCGATCTTGGGTATCCAAGGAACTTAATTATTTCTGTCGGCAATCTTCCAGTGCGAAGACCTTCAATAATCGCCGCTTTTCGATTATATTCTGCACTCGTTCTCACTAATTGAGCCATTTCAAGATTACGCACGTCTTACACACACGTATGGCCTCCCTGAACGTCAATAAAAACTTACTGCCAAATTCAAGTATAACGAAAACTTCAAATTGAACTTTATCCGGATTTTGCTGACGATATATATGTATCTATGTATATGTGTGTGTGTGTGTGTGTGTAACATAACTTTATATGAATAGAATAAACAAGTAGTATATATAAAAATGTATACATAATGTATGTATAAATATGTTTCAATGTATGTATAAATGTATACAATACCTTTGCATTTATCACGCATGCATCTTTTTTAGTTTCTTCATTTTCTCCTGATGTCTGATTAACCTGTTTTCTCTTTAAGACTTTCTTTCCCATTTTTTTTAATGTATTCACTGTGTTATGAAATTAGTTTAAGTATGACAGATATTATTTTTCCATAAATTACATGTATTCGTATATTATTTCCTTTTTGAATTTCTGAAAATATAAAGTACTACAAAATCCTTTTCTTCTACGATTTGCACTGGCACCGCTTGAACCAGATCAACTCTAACCTCTCTTCCCATAAAATCACGTGTATCGGGTAAAATTATTTTTTTTTTCTTTATTTATCACCATAGAAAACTCATAGACGTAAGAGTAAGTAACGTTCAATTGACCAATCACGACAAAGAAATTTTCATGTCTTTTTTTGATTGGTCGGTTTTCAGACGTCATTTTATTCCAAGGAATAAATTTTATACGCAAGAATGGAAACTCGATGAAGTTCAGCTACAAAAAACAAACCTTTCTGACCCGCGAAAAAGAAAGAGCAAGGATGGAAAAATGTTTGCAACGTTTGATAAATTCAGCTCGAATACATTTCACGGATTTCCATTTTTTTTATTCGAATCATCGATTTTACATGCCTTTTTTATAACCGAGGATTTATATAGATATTTTTCCTCAAAATAAAAATATACTTTTTTCACATTTATATCTATTATTCATTACGATGCTTTTGTTAAACTAATATGTATGTGTCAGTAATGAAAATACATGGATATACATTATAAAATTTTTCTCCTTTCTCTCACACACATTGCGCTATATTTATAATTATATACATCTCATTGTACAAATTTAAAAAGATTTATATAAAAATATTTTGTTTAACATGCTTAATTATTTCTATATTTGTCTAAGTAATAATTCATTAGCAATATATTGCACTAATTATTTTAAAGTGATTTGACTAATAAAATCCCAAAAATTGTAAAAATGTAAGATATATAAGGATAAATTAAACAATTATTTAAATTAAATTGTGATGTAAAAAGAGATGAAAAAATAATATACAATTAAATAATATGAATAAATTTGATTAGATTATAAAACTTTAATATTATTATTTATTTCTATTATGTAAACTAATGATAAGATATAAAGCCATTATAAAAAACTTTATTCATATTTTTTAATTACATAATTAAACAGATCAGAAAAATGTAGATGTCAGATATTTAAAAAAATTTTTTTGAATGCGCGTTTAATACAAATTTCATTTTAAGTAAAAAATCGCTATTATGTAATAGTTAAATATTTTTTTTATATTCCAAGTATATTGGAAATACTTGCATCTCTAAGGAGTATGTATCTCCGATATCCATAATATAATAACAATGTCTGAACTGCTATCATCTATAAACAATTGTTTACTTTTGCTAACAATTATTAGCTCTGTTTTATAGAATATACATCAAATGTAAAAAATAATATCTTCATGTTCATTTATGTGTGTTTTACTTTAATATTTAATTGATGAGACTTTTTCTATAATTTGCTTAAATAAAATTTATACACATGTTAAACAAAACTTATAAACTTAGATTGTGTAGAATTCATTGGTTTGCCGTTATTCAGTCTTTGTCAGCTATATTAAATAGTATTCATTATACAAAATATATCCTCAAATAATGACATGCTTTACTTATTAGATTGTTCAATCGCGTATTTAGATATTTTAGAATATGAGTTTAACCTAGTATGATTAAATAATTTAATAATAAGTAAAAAAGAAGTGTAAATCTTTTCTCCCATATCTATGTTAAACTTAACAGAAAACGATAAAAAACGGATTATTGTCAATGTGAATACATGAAAAGCATTGCAATAATTATGTAATTAAGGCCTGGAAGGAAAAATTTCTAATAAGCTTGGTGTACTATACTAAAGTATTTACATTTACTACAGACATGTGTATATATATATATATATATATATATATATATATATATATGTATATATATATGTATATATGGAATTCCGATATATTTTCTATTAAGAGAAACTATGTTTGAAACTGTGTAACAAGTAGCTTGGTTGCTTTGGCAATATCGTAAGCGCATGAACGTACTTGCTGCAAGCAACGATCCATGTGTTCGGTATCACTGGTGCATCTTTGAAGACCGGAGCATTCTGCTTGAAGTCTCCCAGTGTTGCCATTTAACTGACGTAAAGCAGATTTGATATTTTCCTCCAGTGGATTCTATTGGTACAGTAGAAATTATTTCTTTCTAATTTAGCAAATGTGAGAAAACAAACACTCGAAAAAAAGAATAAATAATTTTACTTGAGGAAATATGGCAGTTAGCTCAGCAACAGCAACGCGTATTCTCTCGGCGCAAGGGACAAAAGCTTCTCGTTGGCTCGGATCTTGCATAGCCATCCATAACTCTTGAATTCGTCTGGTGACTTGTTCCGTTCGTCGGGTCACTTCTTCGCTGGGTGGTAGATTAGGCGCGCCATATTCCCACAAACTTTGCGTATTATTCCGCGATAAGACCTCTGTATCGCGTTTCGTCTAGATTGAAATAATATTAACAAATAATCGATATATTTCATTAATATATTTCATTAATTATTTCAAAAATTGTCAATTACTTGACATATAGTCGTTGACCACGATGCTGGTTTCCGCAAGCCCTCTCTCGTCTCGTACATTGATGCCGGTCGTTGATTTCCACGTATAGTGGACGTTTTGATATCGTGCACTGGCTCTAATTCGGGTTCTTGTTCTCCACCGACATGTCCGTTTATGTTGTCATCATTAGAACCTTTTACCTAAATTGTAAATTGTTTTCAATCTTTAGTATTAAGTACAATTATAGACATTAATATATTATTTAATGAATAATACTACTTGTGTGTTACATACAAGAAAGAATTTTGCATTACCTGTAGCATACGTTTGAGCTCACTATTTTCCTGAGTGAGTTGCTCGACAGCGTTTTGTAAGGTATATATCTGCTCGCGGAGATCTCGTACAGTTGATTCAGATAAAGTTAATTGTTTTTTTAAAACTTCTACCATAGATGGAAGACCTTTGGCCATTGGTGCAAATGCTTCCTACGCAACATGATGCAATAATAATCTTTATTTTAAACTAACACAGAGTACTCATTTTTAAAATTATTATTATTACAAATTATTATAGCTTAGTATATTTATATAGTCTAGTATATAATATGTATCTACTCAAAATTTGCAAATTTCCTAAAAATTCTCTTACTTCTCTTTTTGTTAATAGTGTGCCAGTACTTTTAATATTTTTATTACAAATATATGTACCGAGTTTTGTGAAATATCATCTTTTTTATCTTTTCTTGAAGTAATTAAAAAAAAAAAAATAAAAACTTTGTGCTAAAATAGTATATTTTCCTAACATATATTCCAATTTATATATAAATCAGATAAAAATTTAAAAACAAAAACGATTCGTTTATGTTTATATGTATATAACTTTGTATTTAAAGAATAAATTTTTAAATAATTTCTTGACCATACTTGTTGAATCTTTCATTTGTTAAAGCTTACCTCATTATTAATTTTAATTTCATTTGCCACATCAGATGAGGTATTATCTGTGGATGTTAAAGCAGTATAATCATCATCGGATGCAACACTATCATACAAAGGTTCATCATCAGACATTTGTGATCCATGTTTACCGAGTTGCTCCTTGTGCATAGATATTGCGGGATCTAAAACATATATGCGGGATCTAACACATATATGTATACATCATAATATAACAAAATGTACAAAATTCTGTCTGTATAAAATAAATGTTTTTATATTCGATAATATTACTTTGAAATGCATTGTTAGCAAGCATATGTCGTCGTCCTGCTTCAATCAGTAAATCTGCTATAAGTGTAGTGAATTCTTTTGGTGTAAATCTTGCTAATTTCTGTCTTCCTTGATTCCTGGTAGATGACAATTGTGGATTAACTGGCAGAAATGGAACAGCACACTTCTCTGGGAGAGATGCAGTTGAAAACCAGACTATGCAAAATACCAGATATTAGTCTGTTTTCCTATATATTGTTATTATTACTATTTATTTTTTAATATATATTTTTATTACGCTTATAATTACGAATTAAAATCATATTGTTAAGCTGAAAAAGTTTTTACTCACCCTTCCATAGGAATAGCATGACAAAAATATATATGTCATTTAAATAATTTAAATTATATTTAAATTTTAATCAGTATATTTTTTCTTTTTATATATAAAGCATGTAAAGAATAGAAAAATAATACTCACTTGCTTCTGTTTCTCGGCGATCCACTTCATCATAAACATCCATTGCCAATTCCTCCAACAAGTGATTTGATAACTAAAAATAAAGCAAATTAAGCAAAATAGAACAAAAATAAATAAAATAAATAATCTTAATAAATTTCTACATACCATTTGTAGTCTGCTTTTTCCTTCCAAAACTGTCTCATTTTTGTCTAAACTAGAACTCAAGTCAGAAATGATGAGATGTTCATCACCTCGATGATTTGGCTTACGAGAGCATATATGATATGTCAATCTATCTGTTACTTCATACATACATTCAATTATGCGTTCGGATAAATCTATATGTCCTGCCATCCTAAAACAATAAACAAAAGATTTCATACCTTTACCACATATATATCTCGTATATATACATTCCATATTAAATTTTATTTACTTAGCAATATCAGCAGCTATTTGTCCATTTAGATCAATTACACTTGGATCAGCGCCATTAGCTATTAAAAGTTCTACCTGGAGATTTTGTCCAGCACGAGCTGCAACATGTAAGGGTGTGGTTCCTTTTTCCTGCAGATACATACACATACATATGTATATATATATATATATATATATATATATATATATATATATATATAAAATTCAAGAAATGTTTTCATTCATAATTCAATTATATTTAATAATAACGTACTTTAAATATATACTTGTAAATTATCTTAATAAATATTAAAAATATATATATTTTTTAATATTTAAAAAAAAATATATATATATACCTTGTAAAAATAATTGGGATTAGCGCCTTGTGCTAATAGCCTCAATGAAGTTTCTAAATTGCTTGTACGAACACTACTATGTAATTGTCTATTGAGTTCCTCCTCGGTACAACATTCTTCCTTGCTTGGTCGTAATATAAATGCCAAATGTTGATGCTTTGCCTTAATGAAATCTGCTTTTACAGGACTATAAGCATGTAATATAATAAATATAAGAAATATGATCTTATATAAAAAATATATAAGAAAAATAATTGATATTTAAAGATATTTCTAGTATTCAGAATCAGTTCTATTTAGAAGAATCATAATAATTAATCTCCATTTAAATCTGATTTAATCTGATCTTTAAAAATATCAATCTGTAAATGAAAGAATTCTGCTCTCTGCATACATAAGATTTATTATATAAATCACTAACTGTAAGGGATCCTTAGCCTGGGGTTTTCTTCTACTAATTTTCAAGCTGTTAGGATCCAACAGAGAATGTTCCCAAATACTATTAGCTCCATTGTCATTCAAAGTATGCACCATCTAGAAAATTTATATCCAGTTATTTCAAACATTGCAATATGATGTGTACACACTATAAAAATTCTAAAAGAGCTTTCCTTCAATTGCTTTTCAGCAATTGTCTACTAACATTCAGTAAATTTGTATTCCAGACACTCTTATGCAGCGACTTAATATGTGACACATGACGCCCTAGACTACGATGAATTCCGCAACAGTCATCACATAACAAAATAGCTCTATTTATCGACGCCCATCCTGGTTCTAAAACAATTATTTTCAATCCTATGATTTTCTTTTAAATAAATAATTAATAAATATTCAAAAATGCTCTCTCTATTAAGAAATATATATGTTTACATTTTCGATTACGTTAAGTAAAAATTGAAATACATGTTTGACATGATGATAATTGTCATATGTCTTATATTCTAAAAAAAAAAACAAATATTCCAAACTGTTGAAGGCGCGGGATTAAATAAATGATCACCAAGAAAACCGATGTTGCTTACCAAGTGTCCCACAGTCAGCGCATACATCCGCGCTCGCTTTGTGCTTCGGACGCGCCATAGTTTTATCTTCCCTTGATCAATGACACTTATTCGCGCACATTATATCGGCATGACATAGTCAACAATTGACAACAATTGACGCGGTCGACGATGATTTGTGTCGGGAGTAAAAACACAAATTGAATTGTGTCATCCTGCTCTTATTGCGAAGAACATCCGAGAAAATGAAAAAAAAAAATTCAGGCACGCGATCGAGACGCCCGATAGCGGACGCATTTCGTAAATGCACGAAAGTTTATCGATTGTTTATTCACAACTGTTGGTAAATTTTACCTTTTCAAAAATTATAATTATTTATATCAAACATCGGTAATATCACATTGATATATCCAATGTGTTGTGCCACAGACTCCAAGTATATAAATAATTTATTAAAGTTTTTGTTCTTATAACTTGTCTCCCGATAATATTTTTATATTCCGTTATTCTAAATAAACAATAATATATATTTATTAAAAAAAAAAAAACCCATAATACCTCTCACAAATAATTTTACATTTACTAATCAAAGTTATAATTATTTATATATATTTATTATTTATATAAAAAATTATTTTTTTAATATATATTTATTTATAAAAAACACTATACATAATATATATAAGTAATTTTATATTTATTAATCCTTATCATTTATTTATATAAAAAAATTCTTTAAAACCTTTTGGCACATGCACATGTACGCGCTCAGCACGCAAACAAAACATATACATACACCAATTCTCAATTTTAAAATAAATATTACAATGATTATTTATTGCGCGTTTCATCTTATGATTAAAACATTTATTAGGTATAAAATATTGGGTATATATTGCAACTCATCGATTTCCTGTATTTTCTAAAATTCATCTATTTCAAGCCAGTTATTTTTCTTCTAATTCTTCTCTTTCGCTGCTTTTCTAAATTCATTACATGATGATACAGCAAGTGCAATATTTTCATCACGAGTTTTACAAATTTCTTTTAAAATATTATTGTTTTCAACATTAAAAAAACTTTAGTCTTAGAAAATAATCTTAATCTAAAATAGAGAATCGACTGATGTACACAAAATTATTGTATCTAGTCTTCATATAAATTATAAAGCTCTGCGAGTATCTTACCCGACAAAGAAGCTTTTGCATCACTACTTTCAGAATATAAGTTATCATTTTTTGCTTTTGAACAACTAAAATGTTTAATGTTAGGTGTTAACAAACAGCTCATACGTGACTTTAAAGCCATATATTCCTTCAAAGGTCTCTCTTCTTTCTTGTTTTTGTACTTTAACACAGGAGTACTTTTCTTAAGTGATACAATCGTCATATTAGACTTTATATTTGTGATATCCAGCATATTTTCTAAATTCACAAAGCTATCATTTTCCTTGTTGCTCTCGGAACTAAGATCAAACTGACACAATGGTCGAATTCTGGAATTGTTCTTTTCACATATATCTGTTTTCACAAATTTCATTAAATTAGTATCAGGCGTTTTATAAATTTCTTTTGGAATATGACTGTCTTCAATATTATTACTTTCTTCATTATTATTTTCCTTAATATTATCTTCAGTATTAATGTTGCTGATCATACATAGTGATTCTTCATTATTAATATTTTCCTTAATATTAATATTATCTTCAGTATTAATGTTGCTGATCACACATAGTGATTTTGTGTTTATATCATTCAATATTTTTATACGATCATTTAAATTTTCAGGCATTTGCTGCATAATCTTGGTATCATTGTTATCGCTTTCCTTTTTTGTTATATTTATCGCAGATAATACATCCATAATAGTAGTAAATGTAAATCTCAAATTCGGCAATATATCTTCTTCTAATCTGTGAATGTCATGTTCTAATTTAGTTGCCAAAACTGTAAGTTGTGTCTTATTAAGAGTTACATATTCATCATTTTTATTAGCGTTATGGTTTAAATTCAAGCATGGCTGATTTATCATTTCAACATTTCGTGCAGATTGATGCAGATCTTCTCTATAATTGTTTTTAGTCATAGATAAGCATTTCTTTTCTTCAACATTAATTGAACTATTGACAATTTTTCTTCCCAATTCATTATTCTTTGTGTCTATACAATCTGAATGTAAAATATCTATACCAGACTGATCATGCATAGTAAACATTTGCGATGATAAATGTTGTATCATTGTTTCGTTAACTTGTTCGTGTATGACAGAATTAATTTGTGAACTTGTAACTCTCACAGGAGATGAACAACTTTCTGATCTCTCGGATATTCTAGGATACTTATTGTCACATACAGAGTAGTCTGAGATGCATACTTGAGGTAATATAAAATTGCTTTGCTTGGCTCTGTTCTTAACATATAAATTCTTCACACTATTCGGTGGCAATAAGAAACTTTTTCTTGTAGACAAATGTAAATTTTCTTTTTTCGAACTATCATTTAAATTATTTTTGCTTCTTATTGCTACAGATGTTTCAGTTTTAGTCATGACAATTGGTATTTTCGTAAAGCTTAAATTTCGCCGCACATTCTTCTTGTTATGAGACAGTTTTACATGTGTGGTTGTCTCTGCAAAAAAAAAAAAAATAAAATAAATAGAAGAATTATAAAAAAGAACATGATGACAGTTGCTAACTATAAATATATACATTGAAAAAATAAAATAAGAAAAAATCTATATATACTAACCATTTCCTTTTCGATTTGCACTTTTCAAGTGAGGTGTGATCCTTTCAGGCAATCTAATTTTACCAGTTGAATCTGCAAATAATACATCTTTTGTTAATAAACTCAACAATAAAATTAAAAAAAAAATATATATATATATATACATACTAAAAGTTTTGTTAAAAAATACTAAAGAAAAAAAAATTGACATTACTTGTTTGACCATTTCGTGACTGCTTACATGATCCAAATAGTTGGGTAATTCTCACAGGTTTGGATATCTCTCGTACTAAAATAACAAATTATTTAATTTTCTTTAGTTACAATATAAAAAATAAATATATAAACTATAATGTGTTCAATATATCTTCATGTTAATTAATAGCATTATTTATATATACTTATAATGCATTATAATTTATTATAATGAACAATTTATTAACCTGAACTCTCAGATTGGCACCCATAAGTGGAATAATCAGCTTGATGTGATGTGGTTTTTATTCGAAACATTTTCAAACAAATTGTGCTGAAAATATGAACTTATATAAGTCTTATTTTAATAAGAGTTGCAAATATGCAAAAGCAAAATCTTTTTCAAAGTGCTCTAAAAAATTTTAAATATAACAATTAAAACATTCAACATCGATATAAAATTTATTCTCTGCAAAATCGGATAAATATAAAAGACATAATCAGAAAAATGAATTTTATATAAATGATTCGTACAATCTAATTTCCTAAAAATAATTCTGCTTTTCTAAAAAAATGATTACCATAGAGTAGATGTTTTGTAATGTAATCTCTATTCTTTCAAGAGTATAAAATATAAACACAAAGAGTTATCCTTTTAATTAAGAAATTGTCGTATAAAAATAATGATCATTCACATTCAATAATCCAAATTCTTTTTACACAGGTTGCAGGCTTTCCTCCAATATTCTTCTACTCGTTTTTCTATATTCTCACATCTTATTAAGATGTGCTGTTTGAACAACGTGTATTGTAGCAAACAAATCTCGCAAATGAAAATGATCGCAATCACTACACGATACAAGATACAATTCTAAATTACTCTAGAGATTTCAAACTTGTCTGCACAAACATAACGGTCTGTTGTCACGATGTATGCATAATATAGATATATTTATAAACGTAGGAAAATAGTATTTTAATTTTATTATAATTTTAATTTTAATTTTAATTTTAATTTATTTAATTTTAATTCTAATTTTAATTCATTTAATTTTAATTCTAATTTTAATTTTATTTCAATTTCTTACTATATGAATGTAACGGATTCCAATCAGGTAAATACAATATTTCTATTGGCTATCAAATAGAGAATTTTCAATGTCCCGAAAATTTTTTTACTTAAGCCAACCATGTGTTACGTCTCAGCGACGCTCTTTTTCTCTCTATACCTCAGTTAGTGAGAAAAAGATTGCTCTCTACTTTTATAGGGCAACC
>JBCEZY010000045.1:1895473-1906344 GCA_039654445.1 Cataglyphis savignyi
ATAATAATAATAATAATAATAATAAAAAAGGTACATAATATACCATGCATTTTTTAATAATAAATATGTTTATTTCATTTTTCATATCAACGTAATAAAATATATAATAAAATACACAATATATATTTATCACATTATATATGAATAAATCTAGCTCTGTGTTAATTTAAACTTATACACCATGATTTACACAAACAGAAATGAAGATATATGTATTTTATTTATTATTTTATATATAATTGTAATAATAAAATAAAAAAAAGACATAAGATATTATAATTATGGTTATGATCTTCGAATCGTAATATCATAGATCTTGTTGAAATAGTCATCGCTTAGTAACAACAAAAAAAGATAATTAATATTAGCGATGATTGCGCGGCATAGAATATTCAAATTGCATGGACTCATATAGTTTCTGGCAAATCATCTGCAGCAGTATTAATAATACGATCTTCGTCAGCTAATGTATGGCGTCCCAGACGGCATCGATATTTTTGGAATAATTGCGGAATAACGATGTTATTGTAACATGCCATACCAATTAAAAGAATTGCAAAACCAATGAGCTGTAACAAAAATAATTTTAATATTGAAATATATATATATATATTTTTTTATTAATAGTAACTATTATTAATTATATACGCATAATATCTAATCACATACCTGCATATAATGGAAGGCCTGCCATTGAAATGCTAAAGAAAATGCCCATATTAAAATCGTTCGAACACTATCTAAAATCATTCTCGTCGTAGCGCTCATCTCTTTGGTAACACTAATACCAGCAAAATTAAAAAAAGCAATACTAAACGATATACCTGTAACCAAATAGCATATAATAAAAGCAATAAGACAATTACAAAAAGGGAGAGAAAAGAAACGATAAACTGACCGATAACAGCTATCAATAATTTAATACTGCCTCCTATCTCGATAAGGGCTTCCACAGAAGCTTCAAGCGTGCCGCGTGAATTGTCAGCGAAAGGCGGTGGCGCAGTAATGTAATTTAGAGGAATCAAAGCTATAGAGATACCAATAAATCCAAAGATACCTGCAAAAAAGTATAATATAAAAAGTATATAAATATTATAATAAATAAGGATGATAATCAATATCGATTTAATAACAATGACAAATATTATATGAGAAAAACTTGAAAAACATGAAATGTACGAACCCTCCCATCCAATCGCCTGTAATGCAGGAATATCTTGTTCCCCCACATATTTTTCTTCCACAACCATTTGGACAGCTGTTATTACCTATATATTTCAATTGGAAATTATTTTGCAATAGTAAATATACATATTAGTGCATGATTAAATATTGTACATTGTGTGTGTGTGTGAGTGTAGTAATTATAATTATAATTAAGTAATAATTATAATTGCCAATTTTCTTTATAGATTTACAAACTGAATTGATTAAAAAGTTTATTCATTTATTTCCTAAGTAAATAGCTTCTCTATATTAATTAACAATATATTTGCCAATTTTATTCTAAATTTTATCTTATCTATAAAATTCTGTTTAAATTGGCATTTTATTATATCTTTAATTGTATAGTATAAAATCATTGTGGTAGCAAATAGTATAAAATCATTAATTTATATTCACATAATATAAACTTAAAAATAAAAAGAAACGAAAGGAAATACATTTGTATTATATTTTTAAAAACCAAAATGATTATCCAAGAAAAGATTTGCATTGTTTAGAGTCCTGTAAATATTAAGACAATTTAAAATTGACTTACAAAGTTTTAAGCCAAAAATTTTTGAAAGATATTATTTAGAAAGTTGATAATGAGAAAATTGTGTGTTTGATGGCATTACTTTAAAATAATTTACATCATACTACTAAACAAATTGTGGAAAGTCTCTTTATAGGACAAGAATCAATTGTTGAATGTGTCAAAAATTTGTTTATAAAAAAATAAACAAATTTTCAATTGATCAACCCAATGTAACAATAAGTTGATAATGATAAAAAAATGTACCTGGGCAAATATAATAAGCAAATCTCCAGTGATTACAGAGTTTGCACTGATATCACTGTCTTCCATTGTTAATATATCACTAACACCAACAAAAGCTAAGCCTACTATGACAAAACCAATGCCTATCCATTCTCTTATTCCCAATTTTCTATTGAGAAATCCAATAGAAAGCATTCCTGTAAAAACTATTACTGATCCACGTAACATCTGAAAACTACTCGCATAAGTCATGTTCAGGCCAATATACATTATGGATGTCGCAAACATATCACACAATGCAGGTACAAGTAATATGAAAGGATTAAAAATCCTTGAACCCTTAGTGAGTACATTGCTATCTACAGAGCCATCCTGCAAACATATTAATACCATAAATAATACAGCTCAATTTGTTTTTAAGAAACAAAAATCAAAAATACCTACAGCTCGTCGATTATAATAATAATAAAAGATTTTAAATGCCAAAAAACAAAGAGCCTCTCCAATAAACATAAATAATGATTGCATAAAAGGATGATTAAAATGCCTAAGTTGCTTATCTTCTCCAAGAACCACTTGTCGATCTGCGTACCTAAATAAATTTAAAGTCAAATTTTCTCTTCATTTACAAAATTAATGTTATTTATAAGATTCATTAATATATATTTCTTCCATGTTATAACTCATAATTTTTTTATAGTAATACTAATTGCACTTACTTCACTGACAAAGTATTAAATGAGCCTGTAATTATTTGAAGTATAGCTAATATACGTTGATAATTTGTCCATGCCATTGTTGATTGGTATAAAAGTGATAGTTATTGGATATATCTGTTCCTATCGAGACACAATACCATACTTTATATTTTACAATAAATTTACTTTTTTTTAAACATTATTAAATTTAATAAATATATAATAGTTCTATTAGTAAATCACAATTTTTTCCATTGATAAGATCGAAATTTGATATTACATAATTTATTGAGCAAAATAAAAAAAAATAGTTAAAATTGTTTCTTTACTAGATGAAAAGTTAGAAATCTACTTAAAATCATAAAATTATTTAATTTGATTAATTTGATTAATCATGGTCAGATTATGTTGTAGATATGTTTATGTCATTTTACAGCGCAAAAATTTTAATTATTTTTGTATTTTTGCATATTTCATTTTCAGATCGACGAGAAGCATATTTTTCTACCTACCCGTTTTATATTTTTATTCAACACTCTCTTTATTCATGAAATGACCAAATTGAAACTGGATCCACAGGTGATATAAAATCTTCTACGATTTAAATTGGCATCGATTGGATAAAATAAGGAGCAATTTCACTGTCAACAACTAATAAAAAATAGGTGAAAATAAGTGGTGAATGATATCTCTCTCAAATCCTTTCAAGAAAATATTAGATGATACAGATTCGTCTGTTGGATGACTGTTCTCATATTACAATTACACATATCTCTTGCTGACAGTGAATAATATTAGATCAACGTCATCTCAGTTCGAAGAAACAGCTTTGTTCCGATTTTCCGAACATTCCATATATCGAAATGAAGAACGATAAAAACGTGCGGATAAAGAGAGACAATAAAAGGATTCGATAGCACAGATGAGATATAAGAAAATTGACAGAATGTTTGACAGAACTGAAGATACCACGAGGCTGATATTACGCATGTGTATATACATATGTATGTACATATTTTGTATCGGACGCACCGATTGGTTATCGGATGAAGAAAATTTTCGGAATCCCTATCAGGATTCTAGAAATTCTCTATTTAATAGCCAATTGGGGAATTGCTTGAGAAACTTCGCTACGAATGTAATAGGGTCTCTATGTGATGTCAGCCTCAAACACCATATAACCTGTAAAAAAAGCTGTGTTTTTGTTAATTATTTTTAATTGACTTTACACTGGAACTTAGATTAAATTAATCTGTCTGTCACCCCCAATGGTGTTCAATAATATGTATATATTTGTACTACAGGAATGATTCGTGTGTATATAAGTAAGTGTATAAATTTGGTGGAAATAATTTTCATGCGAAAATTATGGGAAAACTATAATTTTTTATAATATAACTACAACTTTTTAGATTATTTCTATGTAATTTTTATGTCAAACTACTTGGGCCATGTTGATAATTTTTCATAAATTTACGTAGAAAGTTGTGATTTTTTACAACTACATACACACACACATAGAATTTAATTATAGAATTTAAAAAATAATCTACAACTTCTACAACTTTCTATATTGCTCGTGAAAATTTTCGAAAAAGTTGTGAAATTTTATAAATATTTGTAAATATTTTTTACAATTCACTACTATTTAGAAAGTTGAAATTTGCTTAAAATCAAAATTTTAATTTTTTCTTAGAAATATATAAATTGTTATATTATTTTTAGAAAATAACAGAGTTAATTGAAAATGTTTATTAAATCTTAAATGACAAAATTTATACTTGCAAAAAAATTATTGTTATGTATTTTTTAAATATCCTTTTTATTAACAATATATGTTGTGGAATTATATGTTATGGAATTTCATATTTTCTAAAATAAAATTAAAAAATAAGATACTTTTTTTTATTGAATTATTTAAATTCTCTCCTTTTTTCTCATGCAACTTTTGAATATGTGGATGAACAATTAAGACATCATACAAAAAAAGATTTAAATCCACAGCAATTATATAAAGTTATTTGTCCTAATTATAGAATAATCATATATATGTCCTAATTATAGAATAATCATATATATGCTGGAAAAATTACCGTTTGTAACAATAAGTATATTGAAACAGATATTTAGAAAAAGAATGTTGTATATATAATTAATTATATTTATTTTAATAAATATTCAGTATTTTGCTTTATTATAAACTTTATTATATATTTTAAACCTTAAACTTTATTATATATTTTAAATATTTTATAGAAAAAAACAATTAGTAATAGGAAGCACATTGGATATATATTTATCCTCTTTTTATACCTTTTTGAGCTTCATTTAAAATAAATTATTTTAAATTTGTCTTTTTTAACATTTTTAGAATCATGACTCGTAAATGTGCATTGTGTAAAGAAAGCAATTATAAAAGGAACAATTATAGTTTCTTCTCAGCTCCTAAAGATGCAGAAACACGCAGGAAATGGCAAAATGCTCTTGCCATTAAAAATTATACTGTCACAGATGATACATATGTTTGTAGCAGACATTTTCACAAGAATGATATTATTACACATTGGATCAGTGGAGTACCCCCACAAGTAATAAAGGTGCTTGATGAATACAAAATATATGCAAAGTTAGCAAGTAAGCTTAATTAAAAATGATAGCAAATACACTTTCGTTGATATTACTGAAGATTGTACCTGTTGTTTGTTACTATAGATTAAGTACAAGAAATGTCGATTGCGTCCAGGAGCTGTACCAAGTAAAAATTTCCACTCGGTTAGTAACTTACAGTCAACAGATAAAGATAACTTAAATCAACATGAAGTAGATGTTAAGAATTTGACATCTAAAAAGGAACAAGCATTGGAAGAGAATGAAATCTTTTTGATACCTAGAAGAAAGAAAAGTCTGAGTGACAATGAAGATGCAGAAAATGAAAATACTGATGTGCGTTATCATACTTACTCTAAATCACAAAGCTATGTGTATAACTCGGAAGAAAATGATGATTTGTATATCCAATTATCGAAAAATATGGATAAGGAAGACAATGTTTCTATGGATGATTCAAAATTAAAAAAATTAAAACCTGATATAAAAGAATCAGTTAAAACATTTAGACGCGATAACAGTTTAAATCTAGATTTTGTAGAAGTAACGACTGAATCTGTGAATGTAGATAAAAAAAGGAATCAGATATCTAACAAATTAAGTGCAACTCATGCAAAAAGGTTTAATAAAACGACGGAATGTAGTATCGAAAGGTATGATTCTTCTGAAGAAGATGGGATATCGATGGAAACTTCGGAGTACGATATCGATTCCGCCCATTCTTTTTCAAAAGAAACACCTATAGAGGATAATTTAAGAATGCCTAATGATTTATACATAGATAATCGAGAATTAGCTACTTTGGATTATGATTGTTTAAATATGCAGGATAAAGAAACATTTAATACAGTCAGTGAAAATGAGATATTGTTTGAAGATTTTCTTGAAGTATGCACAGAAGTATCTTTACCACGAGGTTGGTCCTGCTTGGTAACATCGAAAGGACATGGTACCACAGTTGTATATCTTTGTATGGGAATAACAAAGGACGGATTACCTTTTGTGGAGAAACAAGTTTTTATAAGAAGCGATATGGTGTTACATTGTGCTGCAGCTAATAGAGAAATTGATCTGCTTATGCATAATCTCGTGAAAGAAAAGAAACATAGCAAAATGAGAAACTTACTGGATATAGAAATATTTATCGATGAATTTGATCAACGAATTATTTGCCAAGGTAAAATTACAATATCTTTTTATTTTATTTTATTTTTTTAGTTTTGACTAAATCATTTTTTTTCCGAATAGGCTTAAACGATCTTAGAGACTTTGAAAATGTTGATATAATCGAAATTGCATATAAGGATGGAATCAAATGGAGACACATCTCTTGTCCATTGATTGTAAATAACAACTCGTCCAGATGTACAAAATGTACTACATTATCACATTTACTAAATAAATCTTAAAGTTTTTATGTAGATAGGATCTCGGGATAAAATATAAGATCAGAATTTTTAGGTAGTAATTAAAATAGAATAAAAATTGAGGGAAGATTCAAAAATATCAGGGCAGTTTAGTGATAATTCTCCCGAATAGCGAATTTCTATTATACCCTTAAATTTTCGTTCCTTCGATTATTATTCTCATTAATTGTAAGAGTAATGTTCAATATTTTAATATGCTAGTCTAATATAATTTTCAGAACTTAAATCAAATACATAAGCATATGCAGGAATTCCATTCCAGCTATTTTAATAATATAGAACAAATATCTAATTAATTTTTCCTCAATAAAAATATTATATCACTGGTAACAATTTTATCATATTTTGATATCAAAACTTTACAGAACAAATTAAATTCTGCTAATGTATGATTTTTCCCTTCACCATTTACAATCAAGTGAAAAATAAAGTATAAAATTTTGGTGTCTTTTTAATTTAGTAAAGTTTCGCAAAGAAAGTGTTCCTTTATTTTTACTGCTTATAAATTAAATACAGAGTGAGTCTAATAAAAATTTCACCACATTTTTTTCGAAAACAATTAGGTCAACTTTTTATCAGACTCACTATATAATAACGTCTATATATTGACGTCTATTAGTATTTTTGTTTTGTATTTCTATTAGTATTAGTATTTTGTTAATTTAATTGAGAAAAATTTGCCAATAAGGATTTATTTTAAAAGTGGAATATCCTGTATATACTTGTATAACAGACACATCATACATACTTTCAATACATTGATATTTTTCTATAGATAGTATATATTGTATGTTTGTACTATGTATTGCGCATATGCACATGTATGTACATGGAATAGTATTAATCACAAGGATTTATTTTATTATGAATAATCATACTTCTTTCAATATATACGAAATAAATTATTATAATTAAAAGATTATGTAAAATAAGCTATAGATATAATTACCTCTATATGTATGAATTATATCAACAATTGATATATTTAATTAATTATAATGTGAAAATCAAGTAAAAGCCAAATAATAATATAAATATATATTGCTTTTTTCCTTTTAAATAAATTATAAATAGAAATGTGTGGCAAAACAAAATCTAACTTAAATATAAAGCAAAAAAAACTTAAGCAGTATCAGTACAAGTATTATAAATAAATATAACTAATAAAGAATAATGATAATGATGATTAAGCATACAACTTTGACAAAATTCCGATCAACTTAATTGAGGTGATTAATTTAACTAATAGAATTATCTACAAAATTCATCAAAATTTCGAATTATATTATTATTCGTTCCTAATCAAATCTTTTATATGTCAAATATGACAAAAAATTAATATTTCCATGTATATTAACAAAATACTGCAGATATTATCGATAAATTAATCGGAATTTGAATTAGATGCTTCCTAAGAAACATTTTTGGCACATTTGATATCAGTAATTCAGAAAATAAAATAGAATAATGTCGAAATATTCACATTAAGGACGCCAAGTGCCACAAATGCCTTTACTCACAATATTTGAATACTTTAGAATTATACTTACAAAATCCACACACATATTTTCAATTGTTTAAATGAAATATTAGAAACTGTGTGCAGGCATCTGTGAAAATTAATGCATATATACAAGTGTTACACAATTATAAGTATTTCGGGATTCTTCAAGAGAGGCTTGGTATTTTCTTTTCTTAAGGAAAACTTGGCTTTTGATTTATATATCAAAAAAATTGAAACAACTTACTAAAATTTAATGTGTGATTTATATATATGCAATATTTATGATTATACAGAATTTATCATATATATAAGAAATGTGCCAAATAATAAATCTCAAAGAATAAATCTCTGTCATATCGCACGATAAGGTATCACTGCAGGCGCGTATTTTTTCTAATAATATAAACACGCGCAAAAAGTATTACATCACTCTGTTTTAACAGCAAGAAGTAAAATAATTCGAATACACACATGGCGAGGAAAGACGAAACGGATTCGTATTTTTTATTCACCAAATCCTTAGATTACAACTATTAAAACAAGCACTGAAGCATTAATTCATCCTGCACATTCACAGTTTTATCAGCTGGTCATATAATAATTAAGTTTACAGCACTATACACACTCAAGTAATTATTTACAAAAACTTATACCTCACTATAAGAATCATATGGAAGTTATTTCTGGTTCTAAACATGTTCTGTTAAAATGTTGTAATTTTTGAATAATAATTATATATGCACAAAGTACTTTAATTATGACAATGTTTAATCTTAATGTCACGTAAAAATTAAAGTAATCTGTGAGATGTAAATTTTTATAAATTATCCAATAAAAATTATAAAACTGTTTAAATGTGTAACAATGCTATCTTAAAACATTTAAATTTGATGCATATATAGTTTATTTGGCAGAGAGAAGCTTATCTATATATTATAAAGAATCATAATATTAATATATAATGATTTCTTTGCTTTTATAACATTTTAAGAACAATTTGTTTTACAATTTGTGAAATAATAACGAAAATATTATTCAATTTTGTTTTTATTGTAAGTATGTTTACTTAACTAATCTGTAACAAAATCATCTCTCTCCAAAGCAAAGCACTTTTATACATTACATTAAAAACAAGTTACATGATCATTTACAATTTTCTATTGTTTTGCTCGTTAACGTCTTATGACATACAGTGGACAAATGGGCCTATGGATAACTAGGCCCATGAACAACATCATCCTCTATGACAGTCTTTGACTTTGGCATTATTCTAAATGAAGCAACAAATTCTTCCATTCTATATTCTCTTAATAGAATATCTCATTTCATTTTGCTCACATTTGATACAAACATAAAATGTAATAAACACATACAATTGTTCTCTTTAATTGACCAACGCATACAATTGTTCTCTTTAATTGACCAACTCTTAGAGCAAGTCTTTTAAATCAGAAAAAGCCCATTAGATAATAAGGTTAAGAAAATTTTTTTTCAGAATTTTTTCAAATTATAACATATTTGAATCTATACATCCATGATATAATTTATGTTCAATATTATCGTAAAGATTCAATGAATAATGAATGTTGTCTGAAGATATTATTAGAATCACCAGAATTACAATATGTATCAATGTTATAGCTAAAATGAAATGAAAGCATGTTCGTGGGCTCAGTTACTGATATTTACTTGGATGATTAATTATCACTCACAATCATTCACATAAAACGTTGGATTGCTCACCCAATTAGTTCCTAATGATTCAAACGATACTACTTGGGGTACTGCTCAAACCAATCGGCTGAGTATTTTCAACTAGTGTGGACCGCATGCTTGATGCTGGAGCTTGAATATCCATTGCTGCTGTTCTCATTTCGCCAAAAGGTGCCCTAAAGTATAGATATCTTTTTAATATTTTTCAAGAATTCCTATTTTTTTTCTATCAATATAATATATAAATTAATTCTTATTGTATTTAATATTTATTGTTTTACAAGCATATATATAAGTACATTTTACAAAGAACAGCCAATATCATTCTACAGCTAGAATAAATTATCATTTCATTTATAATTATCAACATTTATTCTTTTATTATGAAATCTTAGAATGACACTGATATTTTGCTGTGTTATTATGACATTAACAAGAGGAATCCACTCTTATAATATTTTTTTATATTTTTTTAACAGTCATTTTTAGATGAAATTTCTGAAATTATTTATAAAGAAAAAAATTTTTTAAATAGTTCATTATATGCACACACACACACACACACATAATTATTCACAATTTAAGATATTATACAAAAAATATATTTAAATTAAAATTTTGGTAAACTATACCTGTTTAAAAAGAGATTTTTTTTAATCAATAAAAGAATATAATTTTCTTTGTTGATGAGATTTTTTTTTATGTATATTCATAATTGGCATTAAAAGTTCGTTTTTTTCTAAATAATTATAAAGATAAGACTAGAAATTTTCATTTAGAACATTTAGCATAAATATGTTCAAAATTTTCCATATTTTCAAAATGAAGTAAAAAGAAGGTTGACACATACACCTGTAATTATAATATATGATGTCTGACGGATATTTGCCAGCTTATTCTATTAATTGTAATTAATATAATGGAAAAATATTTTAAAT